>JACEGR010001799.1:0-151817 GCA_014170235.1 Listronotus bonariensis | reverse complement strand
ACCGTGAAGATCAATTGTATAATTTAATGTAGATAACAGAATTGTAAATATATTTGTAATTAATAAACGAGTCGGACCCTTGGTTAAGGTACGCCGACATAAAAGCAAAAAGCAAGCATGTTTCAGTGCTTGGACAACGTTGACGGAACAGGGGGAACGATGGGTTAAACATCTAATAACCCGACCCCCACGGAACTCTGGTATTTAGGCATATGCCTTCGTGGACATCTCAAAAGATAAAAAAAAGACATAATATTTTTAAATAATTACAACATACAGTTACCATTTATTTTAATTCCCGAATTAAACGCTAAATTTTTGTTAGATACAGAAAGTACGAGAAGTTTTATTAACCCTTAAATTGCTTATCAAAATTTCCCAGATCTTATTAAAGAAAAAATTTTCCAAGTACAAACTGCCCACGCAACATATTTTTATAACGAAGTTGCTACATTGCCAATTTTCCGACTTTAATACCCCTGGTACACATAAATTTTATCTTTTTGATTTTTCTAATAAGTTTGAAAGACCTATAGGTTTAGATCTTATCAAACAATTAAATGCTGATTTAGATTTCAGTAAATTTTTATTAAAATTGCGTAATACAGAAATTATTATACGTCATGAACACGAAAATCCAACGAGTTTTGAGAATACACAAAATAATTTTTCCTATATTATTGAACCACGAACTATCCAATAAAAATATAAATTCCTGCTAATATACCGAATGGTTTTGGTATTCTCCCTATTAAAAATTGGGACGTTTTGAAATTCCAGAATGTCTAGTTAAAATAGAAAATTATCAAACCTCTAAACCCCATAGAGCTTCAATTTCTTTAACCTTTTGATGTCGAAAAAATAAATTTAAATGAACCTAATTTTATAGATCACCCGGTATCTTATAAAAAAAAAAAAGAAAAGAAAATTGAGAATTTACTTAAAGCTAACCCAAAAAATATTAATTTAGACCATTGTAATTACGAGGAAAAAACAGAAATTCGTAAACTTTGTAATGAATTTAGGGACATTTTGCACTGTGAAGGTATACCCCTATCTTTTACAAATGCCATTAAACATAATATGAAATTAACTGACGATACTCCAATTTATACTAAAACCTATAGATATCCAGAAATACACCGCGAAGAAGTAAAAAGCCAAATTTTAAAGTTATTAGAACAAAATATTATCAGACATTCAAATTCACCTTGGTCATCCCCAATATGGATAGTGCTAGTGCCTAAAAAATTAGATCAGTCCGGTAAACAAAAATGGCGCATGTGCATAGACTTCAGATCGCTCAACAAATCACTATAGATGACAAATTTCCATTGTCCCATATAACTGAAATTTTAGATATACTTTTATTTTACCACCCTTGATCTTGCTAATGGTTTTTATCAAATTCAAATCAACGAAGTGGATATTCTAAAAACAGTTTTTAGTACTAATTTAGGTCACTACGAATTTTTAAGAATGCCTTTTGGTTTTAAAAATGCCCTGACAACAAAAGAAAGAGTAATGAATAACATTTTACGCGGTCTCCAAAATGAAATTTGTTTTATTTATCTAGATGATGTCATTATATTTAGTACAAGTCTACAAGAACATTTACTTATTTACTTAAGTTACAAAAAGTTTTCACAAGATTACGTGATTACCTATATATATATATATATATATATATATATATATATATATATATATATATATATATATATATATATATATATATATATATGTAGAGTTGTCATTCCGGGAGTATATCCGTTGGTCATTTGTGTTCCTTGCGGAATTTTGCAGACGTTTCGCCAAGATCGCACTTGGCATTTTCAATGCTATCTAACTGGTGTCAGACGTCTGATATATATATATATATATATATATATATATATATATATATATGACAAGATATTTTATTTTAATTTATATTACCATGTTG
This sequence comes from Listronotus bonariensis, assembly GCA_014170235.1. Lineage (NCBI taxonomy): Eukaryota > Metazoa > Arthropoda > Insecta > Coleoptera > Curculionidae > Listronotus > Listronotus bonariensis. The sequence goes on along the minus strand of JACEGR010001799.1, from coordinate 149,872 downwards.
AGCGTGTTGTTGGTTTTAAATGTTTTGGAATAACTCTATTTCTGTAAGTAAAGTTTTTTTTTAGTCAGTATGTATGCACTGTTTTTATTTTTAAATTTTTTAACTATAACATTATTATGTATATTCTTTTTAATGTGTCCTGTTCTTTGTCATTGTTTGTAGTTTACTTCTCCTGAGGAAGCTATTGAGCAATGGCGAAATATAGAGGTATTTAAGAAAAAGGGGTTTCTTGTATATAATCCACAGACCGCAAACCCGATAAATTTCCCCAATAATTTATATCGTATGATCGAAAATACATACAAATCTAGCGGGGTAAGCCAGGAGCCCCTGATTGCGTTCTGTTTGAATATGCGGGTCGTTGCAGCCGTAAATATAAAGAGAGTGCAAGTTGGTGAAAGGGATTCAGTGTATAATTTGGCTATGGTCGACGGTTTATTTTCCATATCGGTATACAGTGTGTCCCAGGATAGGTCTTACAAGAGGACAAATGGACCAAAAATTTTTGAATTTCAAAACGAAATTTTGGGAAAACTGGTTGCATGATCCAAAACTAATAAATCCAAAATTTTACTCCAATTGGGGTTATACAGGGCGAGTTATAACTAAAAATATGAAAAATGCCCAGAAACTGACTATACTTCTATTTTTAAAAATAGAACAAAATTGTATAAGTAAATGTTGTAGAGAATTACATTTTATGTCAAAATTTGAAGTTAAAGCATAAGAGTAAAAAAATGTAATTGTCAATTTTTTACATTACGCATTACAACTTAAATAATTGGCAATAGAAAGCAAAATTTAAGGAAATTTATTAATTTTAAATATATTTTTTTACTTCGAGGCCTTAGGCCAAGTATTTCAAAAACTGTTAATGCATTAAATTAAAAATTAACAAAAACATTTTTTTACTTTAATTCTTTAACTTTAAATTTTGACATAAAATTTAATTCTTAACAATATTTTCTTATAAAATGTTGTCCTTTTTAAAAAATAAAGGTACTTTACTATTGGTCATTTTTCATATTTTTAGTTATAACTCACCCTGTATATTACCAATCGGAGTAAAATTTTGTATTTATTTGTTTCGGACCATGCGACCAGTTTTCCCAAAAGGACGATTAAAAATTCCAAAATTTTTGGCCCATTTGTCCTCTTGTAACACCTATCCTGGGACTATGAGGATAACTATCTGAATGTTTTAAAAAGTGTCCGTCCAAAGGTGGCGCCACAGTAGCCAGAGGAGATTTTTTAACCATTGAGCATGAATTATTAGAGTGAGATACAAAATAAAAAAGGACAGATAGATACAAAATAAAAAAGGAAAGAAATACCAAAATCTCTCCACTGGCTACTGTGGCGCCATCCCAATTTGGTACATTCCGATTGCCACTTTTTCAACTTGTCGGCCATAAAAGATGGTTATCCTCCCCTCCACAATCCAAACCTGGGACACAAGCTATCCATCATCATAGTTGCTATTTAAACTAACCTTATTTTTACTATATTTCGCCTTCTTTTGCATGCAGAAGCGAGCAACTAAGGAAGAGTGAAATAGTGTTTTGGCAGTGTGTGGAGTCAGTTGGGTACCACTAGTCCCGAAAATGTTTAATTTTTAAAGACTTTAAAGACTTAATTTGTCACTTCAGTGTGCGCCTGGCCTAAGGTATTTCCACCTACACTTCACCACACTTTACCCTTTTGCAAACAAAGCTACTAATACGAAGCCTATTTTCGAATGCACTCCTACGACAGCTGTCAATGACAAATGCAGGGGTTTAGTAACAAAAACATAATAAACTTAAGATACCTAAATATTGATTGCCGTGGTTTGTCTTGCTTTTTGATTTGTGTCAAAATACTTTTTAATTAATTAAATAAAATTAAAAAGCTCAAATCGTTAAAAAATAAAAACATAAATTTGAAATGCTATCTGAACTTTATTAAAGGTCTTAAAACGTTAAAGAATTAGTTCAAGTATTTTTAGTAATAAGGAAAACTTCTTCCTGTTATATCTAAACTGGTTCAGATATTTTATTTAAATATCTATAAAAAATGTTTAATGAAAATTTAGCATTGCTAATGAAAGTATGTCATCATTTAGTAAAGGTAGTAGATGTGTAATTGAATCTAATACATTTTAAAAGGTAAATTATTTTTAGAAATAGATAATTATCTATTACAAACATGGACTTTTGGAAAAGTGAATATGAGGAGGGCAATACAACAACCTCGGTCTTAGCGGGACTGCAAGAATTTGTGGATAGTCCCAACCTGTCAAGAGATTCAATTGATTATAGTTCTGATGATCCCAATAGTATTACAAGTGATCCAGCAGAATCCTTAAAGGTTAAACAAACCCCAAAAGCTACATTATTGGCTAAAAAGACTCCAGGCCTATTCGGCTATTAATAAACTTAAATCGGCAAATGCCAAAAAGGAAAAGGATGAGCCTATAGTAGAAAAACCTCAAAAAGTTACTTTTAAAAGGTCTAAGAAAAGTAAGTTAAAGCAGTTTTATATATTTATAAGAACTACATATTTGTTTGTTTATTCCAACAAGGATAAAAACTCAGATAAAAAGGTTGTTGCCTTGATTACATTTGAGGCAATTAAAACCAGACTGGACCACCACACATATTAAAAACAGACTTTTAACTCTTATTTTCAATAGCTTAAAACTGATTTATCGAGGCCAGTTAGAACTGATTAAGACTACAAGATTAGTAGGTCACTTAGTCCCCTTTGGCCCTGGTAAATATTTTTTTACTATTAAAAACAAGGGTTAAACCTTTATTTTTGAATTGTGGGATGGTCCTGTCTGATTCTCAGCGTCTCTTTTAAAGTTATAAATTTTCTTGAAGGCTTTCTAATTTTAATATAATCAGCAAATTGACTCATATAGCCAAGAAAGGCATCACCTGAACTATAGAAAATATTTTGTTTTGCTTTGAATTGTTTTAAGGCCGAGTATTATAAAAGTGTCGGTAAATTGTACAAATAAATCTTAGGATTAGACTGATGGTTAAAAATTTAAAATAAACGCAAAATTTCCAATTTCTTAAGAAGAAAAAACATCTTTATCTTAAGTTTAAGCGATACTGGGCGATACTGGAGTACCAATTATAAAATCTCAAGTTTAAACATAAGTTTTATGGATAACCAGTCATTTATAAAATCCACTTTTTAGAAAACTGAAGTTCAAGCCATAGAAGTGATGATAATCCAATATTATAATGCCCAGCCTAAGTTTTTCTTTTTAACTACAATACACAATGTGGTGATAATGAAGACTTTACAATGCTTACTTACTTTAAATCACAATTGAAGGGTTTTTTGCAAAAATAGTTATTGTCATTTTTAACATAGCGCCAATGTCAAGTTTTTTTTCCTAATTTACAAAAACCTACCCTAATGCTTATAGAACCTTTAAATATATCTTTAAATGTGCAAAATTCAGCTACATTTATGAACATATTACAAAAAAATATACAGGGTGGGCAAGCTCTCGGATTCATATAGAACACATAAAAATATTGTGACAAGTTCATATAAAATATTTCCCTAATTTCCCTTTTTACAGAGATGTACCCTTAAAGGACGCCACTGAAAATCGGTTTTTCTTGAATAACTTTTATATCACTGGGTATAAGGAAATGTTTTTTTAATATGATTAATACCAGTTAGGACTCCTTTGCCTTTAGTTCTTAGTTCGCTAGGGGCGGACTAACCCTTACACACCAATTATTTTTACACCCTATGTAATAAAGGAATAAAAATTATATTTTTAAATAGCTTAAACCCTCAGCTAAAAAAATTTACTCGTTCGTACTGTTCGAAATTGATAAAGTGAAGCGTTTTTGAAAAAACAACATTTTTATGAATCAATAATTTTTTAAAACATTTTTACTTCACTTGAAATGCTCAGTTATAATAAAATTCGCTGTAAGATATACAACGTGATTCAAAATCATGAGAACATTACTCTTTGAAATATGTTTAAAAAAGTGAAAAAATATCTTTCTGAATGTATCTAATTAAATAGCTTACAAAAGTTATCAAAAGTCTTTATTAATCTTTTTTCTACGCACTACCAGTTACTGGACACCCTGTATGTATGTAGGTAATATGAAATTGATGTCTATTGGTGCCTAAACGGTGATGTTTATCGACTTTAATAAAAAGTACCTTATTTTTTAAGATTTTGATTGTCTATAAAATGGCACCCCAGCTTTGCGATATCTGTCAAAATAAATAGTTAATGTAAATAAATTTTAAGTTTTAGGTAAAGTGCCCTCTGGCGGTGTTTAAAAAAGTACTTTTGTCTTAAAATTTTAGAATCTGCAAAGCTTGATTTGTGTGCCAAATATCAACTATATTGGTTAAAAAATAAATGCAATATGGCGAAAAAACCAAAATAAAAATTAAACTTTGACGGCTTGTAACTCGAAAACGAATGACATTTTGAAAAAAATTATATGAAGCTCTACCCTTATTTTGTCAAGTAGAATCACCACCTTAAGTTTCGTAATCGATTTTTACCCTGTATAACACCCCTGTAAATCATAAGGCGATTTGTATTATAGCTTTTAGCATTTTAAAAGGGGCATTAAAGTTTTTATCTCCAATAATTTTTTTCTGACAATTTAAAAGATTAAAAAGTATAGGTATAGTTAGGTCTACCTGGTGGACACAATTTATACAGGGTGTTTTAAAAAACATGGACCATTGCTTGTGGGGTAATTCTTTACTATGCATATGGGTCTGGAAACGCATGGTTTCTGATACACAGGGAGTTAAAGTTTCAATTTTTTTCCAATGACTTAAAAACCACTTAACCGATTTTAATGAAACTTGGAACTTTAAAGTGTATTAATAAAATGGTCTAGCAGTCAATGGAGGAATATTTGAAAATGTTCTTAAATCTTAAGTTTATTTCCAACATATTATTTATTGTAATAATATTAATAATTTATTGAAGCATGTAAATATTAAGTATAAATGTCATAAATTCTTGAAATTTGTTACTCTAGTTTAGTTTAACTTAACTTAATTCGTTTGTATAAATACAACTTTAATCATTTCACTGTATGATTTTTTGATAATAATAAAGCAATAAATTTTAAAATGACAACATTGTCACGCTAACTGGTATTTTTATTGTTGTTCATAAATATGAGGCGATAATCATGTAACAATTTTTAAAAATATATTAGCATCTAATTAGCAAACGGTTTAACCGAAAAATCTAAAGTTTTTACCATGGATGTAGATTTGCATGCTCTTCAATAAACTTTAATAGAATTTTTCTATAAAATAATTAGGGGAGCCAATAATTGACCCCTATAAAAATTACATGGGATTTCCTATGCCTATGCTATCGTTACTTTGTATTCTTAAACCTAAAAGATTATCTAATCTATTTTTTATACACCTTATATTTCATTATTTTTATAAAGATACTTTTTTGTTGTTTTTTGTTAACTAATTTTTTGGGGAAGCACTCATTAAAAATTGGCAGAAATAAATCCATAAAAACAGATCATTGTTTATTTACATTGCCTTATTTACCTCATACTCAATTAACCAATCTTGTTGCAATAACATATTTACAAATTTGTTTTATTGTGAGAAGAAAAAACTCTTTTATAATGTGGTTTTAATTTGTCCCCGTTTTAACTTTTAAAAATTATTTTTTGTTCAGGATGATCCGATATTACAGTGTTTAAGAAGAAACTAGGAACTTCTAGTTTGGCGATATTTGTAAATATGTTTTCTATGCAACTCCCACTTGTGTTAGTTAAACGAGTATTCTCGAAAATTGTAGGATACATGTTAAAGGAACTCATAATTGACAAAAAATTGGTTTTATTATTGTTATTTTTTAATAGCTCTATATTAAAGTCACCTGCTAAAAGTATTTTTTCTTTTCACTTATAAATAACTTGCAGTAATAGATTCTCAATCTTTTTGAAAAATATTTCCATGTCGCCTCCCGAAAGTCTGTAAATAATGACACAATAATAAACTGCTCACCTCCCAAACCCACTCGACACTCCCGCACTTAAAATGTCCACTTAGTGACAGTTTATTAATTCTTGTTCGATGCTTTACTTTTTGTCTTTTTGCACATAGATTGCTGCCCCCCCCATACCCTAGTTCCCTACAAAAGCATGATGCTAGCTTAAAGTTCTTTATAGTAAAAATTCAAAGCTGTTCTTTAGTTTTCCAGTGTTCTGTGATGCATAGAAATTTGCAGTCTAACTGCTCTTCTAATAAATGATTTATTCTATCAACAGAATTTTCAATAGACTGAACATTCTGATAAATAATACTGTGACCTACGTATCACTTTGATCTTGGTGATTATTTGTTTTGTTTTTGAAAGACAGATTTAATTTACTTTTAAAAACTGTTTGGTTCACTGCTTCTGACATCAAAATCGGTTGATTGTCGAAATTGTTCTATATTTCTTAAATATGCTGGGCACTTAGGGTCTCTTGCAGAATGTGTTCTATTAATTAGTTTTCGTCGCTTACAATTGGGGCAATCAAGTCTTCTGGACATTCTTCACTGATTGTTAATAATATTTTGATATTTTTGTTTCTTTTTTAAGAGTTTTTTAAAGAATATGTGAAACTAAACTTAAAAAGCTGGCATAAGGTTTGTTCCAGCCGTTTAAAACAGTCAGGCGCATATGCAGAAGCTATAGTCTGACTCTTGTTTTACATTTGCCGATCAGGACCGGACAGACTGATAAAAAATTATATTGAGCCTTTAAGTTTGCCGACTTTCCGGATTCTCAACGTGTGAAAGGTCTCACAAGACTTCATGCACTTCCGGTCCGTCATCGGCTATCCGTTTTCTACTAGTTTGAAACGAGACTGACGAATTTTATCTTCTGCGCATGAACCTATCGGTTTCAAACGGTTGCAAATCGCTGCTGAAACAGACCTAAAATTTTAAGATATTGTGCGACAACTAGTTAATAAAGACGAGTACTGAGTAAACGAGAACGCATTGTGGACAGAACTAATTAGAACTAACAAAAACGCGTTCTGGGTAATAAAGTTTACTCGGTGCTCGAAAAAAGTCCCTGATTGCATCGTAAGTAAATTACTATACCCATAACGGGTTGTGTCCTAAAAAATGAGCCATTTTGGCCGTAGCGAATAACATACAAATATACAGTGCATTTCTTTATTGCCCCCTCCCTTTTCTTTTTTGAACGGATCAATTTAAAAAAGTTAAATTTTGGGATATTTTATTTATTTATTTATTTTGGCCATAAGGGACACAAACAGGTAAAATACCCACTAGAGTATCCACAAAATTAAAATTAAGATATGATATAAAGTATGAATAGTTATAACATAAAAGATGTGAAAATTTTAATAAGTTAATAATGAATATTAACTTAAAACTTAAAATTGAGGATAAAAACTAACTTAAAAACTAAAAATAAGTCTAAAAATAAGTCATGCAACAATAAATAAACCTCAGAAAAAAATATATTAATAAATCAAGCACCTACAAGAGGCACAAGGAAACTCAGGTGATATATTATTAAACTTTTTTAAAATATTTTTTGTTTGTGCTAATGACATTGAGAAAAAGTCGATCTTGTTACTAAAGCTATTGCTTTGCCTTACTATGCGACAGAGAGGAGAATTTTGAGCAGAGTATGTGCGCCTAAATGGCAAATGAAACAATTCATTTGTTCTAAGAGATCTTTGAGGGATGTTGATGTAGATTTGTTGAAGAATTTCTGGGCTTTGAATAATGTTATTAAAAATTTTAAATAAAAATAGCACATCGGAAATGGCTCTTCTATCAGCCATCCATGAAATTAATGCATAAATACTATTATCTAGAGTGAAATTGACAGAAGACAATTTTAAGATGTCGTCTGAGTGGTCTTGTGGCACATCATTTTAAAGCTCCTGTCTAGTACTTTACAACCCTAGAATATAAAGTCAACTTTACCTAATACAAAATGGCGGTACTTAAAAATTACCTTAATACCTGATTTGGACGGCCATATTTCCAAAACTAATAAAGTTAGGTGTACTAAATCTGGTATTTTCTTAAAGCTCTTTTAAAGATCTTTTTAATGGTAATATAATGGGTGCTTCATAAAAAATATATACTTTTTTCTACCTTGTATACTGTATCAAATATTACCATTAAAAAGATCTTTTAAAGAGTTTACAAAAAATACCATATTAGGTACATCTAACTTTATTAGTTTCGGAAATATGGCCATCGAAACCAGGTATTTAGGTAATTTTAAAAGTACCGCCATTTTGTATTAGGTGAAGATATATACTTTATATTCTAGGGTTATAAAGTACTCGTCGGGAGCTTTAAAATAATGTGCCACAAGACCTCTCTTTCAATTAAACTTTTTTTTCCAAGATGGCGTCCAGCCGCCATCTTGAAATTATCTGTCAATTTCACTCTTAATAATAGTATTTGTGCATCAATTTCATATCCCAAAGTTTATCTTTTTAAATTGATTCGTTCAAAAAATAAAAGAAGAGGGCATTAAAGAAATGCACTGTATGTCCTAAACGTCATACTTTTTAAACTTCGGGGTGTCAAATTTTAAATATTAACAGTGCATTTCAATTAATACGAGCCACCCCGCATAAGTTCGTTATTTTTGTACATTTTTAAAGAAGTCCCAAAACAGGTTAATTTTTATTTTTATGGGGTCACTTTTTTTGTGTCAAAATTTACTTGTTCATTTATTTATTCTTATAGTTATCCCCTTCCTTATCCAGACAAACGTTTAGAAAATGGTGTTTTTTTATTTGGTACGTAGGTATATCACATAAATAAGCAGGGTTTTACGAATTTAGTTAATTCTATTACTTTCGATATAGCCGGAAACCACCTTAACTTACGTGTTTTAAATGAGACACCCGGTATATTTTTACTAACTTGAATAAAAAGACAAAAAAACTATAAATAATAAGAATCTATTTATATTGATTACTTTATAATTATGTAATAATTGGAATGGTTTGTATTTATTTATGAGTAAACCATTACATCAAATAAGGACTATAGGATCAAACTTCTAGGGGTTATTCAGTGCAACAGTATAAAACATTTGAGTATACGAACCTATGTCCGAAAAAGAGTAACTACGACTCTACAGCCCTACGACGCGTTAAAATTTGGAAAGATGATTTGCCTAAATAGAATTTAATACATTTAATTTTTGCCTTTTGTACATGATATCATCACAACAAGTGGTCAATGTCAATGTTTAAAAATTTAATTTTTTATTTTATTAATAGTTTTTTTTTATTTAATATTTTTTTATTAATTTTGTTGTGATGATGTCATTTTAAAAAGGTAAAAATTAAATGCATTGAATTTTATTTAGGCAATACGTCGTTTTTCTAAATTTTAACGCGTTTTAGGGCCGTAGTGCCGTGGTGACACTTTTCCGGACATGGGTCCCTATACTCAAATATTTTCTACTCTTGCCCTGAATAACCCCTAGAAGTTTAATCTCATAGTTCTGAGACACCCTGTATTTTAGGTAAATATATAATTTTAATTATTCCACAAAGTGCTTTAGGAAAAAAAGGTTTACATTAAATGTTGTAAAAAATTTATCGATTTAAAAATTTGGTTATAAGCAATTTATTATTTAAACAATTTTTAGAAGAGATATCTGTAAAAAGTCAATTAACAAACAGTAATATATGTACTTATAAATCGTGGACGGTAAGTGATACAAAAAAAATATCGAACAACAAGAACAAAGAATTATCTATGATAAAGTTTCCTATAAATATGGACACGGTTACGGAGATAAAGGCCCAAACGGTTTTTCGCAAAACGGCGGAACTTTCGTTCGCCATATTTGTGAGTATTTTGTGTTTGTAGATTCATTACGTCCTACTGCACATATTTGTGAAAAAAAAATAAGTCCTGGCGAATTTTGCAAGAAAAATCCCCTATTTCCTGTACGCACGCATACCTTTTATGACTTAAAATAAAGAAGCCTTTGATTGTGGATACATAAAATTATTGAATACCGCTAGAAAATTGTACACCAAATCTTTGACAACCTAAACTTTTTTGACCCGAACTGTTAAAAAATATTCAAGAATATCTTTTAATTCACTGCACCTAACTACCTTTCATACATCCTTTTTACCAATATTTTTTCAATATTTATTCATACTGAGATGGAATATTGTTATGCATAAAAATGTACAATTTTGCCCTAATTTAAACAACCCTGTATCTCTTACCGTTTCTGAGATGCTAATGGTAGCCGTGGAATTCGTAACAGCCTGTGTAAGTCAAATCAAATAATTTTTTGTTGTGGAAAGTATAAAAAAATTATATACGAAGCAAAAAAACTACCTGGCTATTCAGGGTTATTTATAAATTGGTAGTTTACTCTTAACAATGAATAAAATTTAAGAAAACAAGACATTTTTTCAAATAAAATTATGTCCAAAAATGCTTTCTTTTCGAAATACAAGGTGTTGTTTAAGAACAAAATGTCTTTTTATTATAACTTTTGTACCATTCCAGATATTTCCACCATATTTGGTACACTTTTTTGACCATTACATTACATTTTTGCTGTACAACGAACTGTTTTTTTAATAAGAGCTATTTTTATGCATGGCAAAATCGCAAAAATTTGATATGGTATTTTATATAAAAAATTCCTTTTCGTCTAATTTTTATTAAAGTAAGGTTAAATACTTAAGACTGCATAATATTTTTTTTATCTTTGGACAACCCACGAAGGCTAAAAGCCTAAATACTAACGTACCGTGGGTGTCTTAAGGGAGGTAAGAGGGAGTTTGTTGACACGGGACTTAAATACTTGAATATTTGGGGGAAGGACCTTCGCGGGCAGCAGGTTCCACACTCTAGAAACTCTAAATCAATACAAATCTTGTTCGAACGCCACTTGTAAAAATTTATTAAAAGCTTTAACAGCAAAAAATGTAATGTAATGATCAAAAGAAGTGTACCAAATTTTGTGGAAATATCTATAGTGGTAGGAAAGTTATGATAAAAGATGCATCTCTGTATCTTGGAAACAAAGTATTTTCGGACATAATTTTATTTAAAAAATTTTCTTATTCTCTTGCATTCTATAGTGTTAAAAGAAAAGTACCAACTTAAAAAAACCTGTATATAATAGAGTCGTTTTCACGAGTTGAATAGTGAGGTGGCTTGAAGCGTGTATTATGCCCTAATTAAGTTACATCTTCGGTATAGTATATGTTTTTGGGGTGCATGCGCCCAGTTCAATAGTCTTTTTATGTTGCAGAAGAAAACGTTAAGATTTATGTATAGAGCTGGGCGTCGAGAATCTTGCAGACATATTTTCTTGCCGAAAAATATTGACGTTACCATTATTTTTATACTGGAAACAGTCATCAATCATGGGCGATTAACCAATTATAAAACGGTATTTACCAATCGGTTAATGTTGACGTTGAATGTATGGATTGTACGTCAAAGTTGTCACCAATTATGACCGCGGTTATATTAGGTTGAACGCCTAAAATTGATGTGTTAAGTACAAGAGTAATAAAGATGAAATTTCTGTGAAATCTGTTTATCCCACTCGAAATAGTTGGGTGGCTCCTCTTTCCATACCCTTCTTAACATTGGTAAAGAGATTTATCGTCTATAATGGCAAGACATTGATTAACCACCTTCCATCTCGTATTTGGCAAATGGCTTCTGAAAAAAGATTTAGGAGGGCGGTGAAGAGTCTGCTTATTACTGGAGCCTACTTCACAGAATTAATTTTGTAAACGATAGATTATGTGAAGAGTGCTTTGAGTTTGTTATTTTATTTTAATTCATTTTAATTTAATTTTATCTTTTTTTTCATGTTTAAACTTGTAGATTTTAATTTTATATTATTTTAGGTTAGTTTTATTTACAACGTGGTCTATTTCTTCTCTGTTTTCCGTCTAAATTTGTTATGTTGTATTTTGTTGTTTGAACATTTTGTAAATAATGTGTAAATCTATTTGGAATTCATGGGAGAAGGGAGAAGAACGGCTACTATTTTTTAGTTTTAAGATGCTTTATTCATGAGGATTGTATTATGCTTAGAACAATAAAGCTGTAATAAAGTTGAAGTTGAATAAAATTTAAATACAATATTATGATCAAAAAGAAAAAAGCCTTTAGCTTTCGTTAAATAAATACAATTTTTTTTTTATTTATTGAAGCCTAATTAATATTAAATTTTTAGCTCTTTACCCAGAAGAGGCTGCAAAAGCTGTGATAAGAGATATAGAAAATTTAAAAAGAGCTGGTTTCGGAGGCCCTCCGATATCTCCCAGCGTTTTATCAACAACTTTACCAGCGGATATTATTCCGTTGGAGCCAATTGTGCCTATTTCTTTGGGTAAAATAAAAGCTGAAAAATCTCCCACAATCTCAGTATCCTCAGGTATGTTATACATATATTTTAAGTATTTCGTTCAGTTAATATAGAAGGTAGCCAAATAAGAATGAGATAATTTAGTTTTAAATTTTCTCTTTGGCCCCTTCTTTTCTGAAGAATTTGTATTAGTTCCCTAAAGACATAATTTTTGGAAAAACAGTTCTATTATATTATACAGGTTGTCCACTAACTAAAGGTACTGTACACAGAGATATTACAGATTTATTATGGCAAAATATTAGAATTTAACCAAACACCCATATTCAAAGGTTTTATAGTAAATAACAACAGGGTGTATGTATGTATGTATTTAAAATCTTTTTAATTTATTTCAGTTATTTTTGATACACTTAAAATATCGTAAGGAAACTCGGTATCTAGGGGTTGTTTGACATGAACTATTTAGACCCTATAATAAAATTTATATGTAAAATAATGGGCACTATCTACACTACTTTGAATTTGTGTAAAACATTGCACCGTTTTTATGCCACCCTGTATGTGCCATCAAAGTAAACCAGTAAGATCTCCTATTTTCTACACAAAAAAAGGTATATTTTTAGGAATCGCTCTAAGCAACCATTTTCGTTTAAATGTCAAAAAGTATATGGAGAATGCAGTAAACCATTCTTATACATTATGTCCCAGGATAGGTGTTACAAGAGGAGAAATGTATTATTTTTTAAAATATAAATTTTGCTTAAGGAAAGTACTGATATTTTTAACAATATCGAAAAATATGAAGAAAAAATGGTAGGAAATAAAAACAAATTAATATGCAAACTTGTTCATTTACAAGATTTTTTATTATTTTTGTGCGGTGAAAATTTAGGTTTGTTCACTAATATATACTAATTTCAAAATGTAATATGTAAAGAAGTTTAAGAACTGTCAAAACAGCCTGAAATCGCAAAAAAAACTGTTTTTCTTTTAAATAAAGAAGTTTGAATATTTAAAAGTTATTTTTCCTAAACATCTTTTCTTTATAAAAATTTCAATATTATGAAAAATTAAGGTTCTTTTCTCTTGAGCAAAATTTCTATTTTTGTGATACCACTGAAAATATAATATAAATAAATAATATTTAATAATAATATTTCATTAAGTTAACCAACTTACTTATAAACAAACAACTTTAATTAAATTAAAGCAATAAAGTTGTAAAATTTAACTATATTTATATTTTTCTATATAACCGCTTTTCAGTTCAAGTTTGTTTGCAAGAAATTAAATAAATATGCTTTTTAATAAGCCAAATATACTATAAATAATAATGTGCATAAAAACTTCCTTATTTTCCTTAATATTTTTCGTTTTAATTTTTATGAAACGGGAGAACAGGTAATTAAACGTTAAAAAAATAACAATTTGAATTGGTATCCTTGAGTTGGTATTTAGATATACATTTTTATTCCTAATAATAATAAAGGTCGGGTCTCACATAACCGCAACGAGCCCGTGGCCGTGCATTTCACTGGTAAAATGTAAGGAGATGCCATGCAAAAATGTTGTATTTAATTAAACTGCGGAAATATGAGTTAATTATACCACGCTTTAAATTAGAATAAGGTAACACAGTTTTTAGTCAAACCTTAAACCACATATCACCACACCGAGTCCTGCACCGTAGCACAGCCGTGTCCCGGTTTTGAAATGTACCGTTGTAGTCAAATGCCGTAGGCTTAATATCACCGCTCCGTGCCCGACAACATACCCCTCACCGCATTATAACAAGTAAACAAGCTTAAGTTTATTTAATTTCTCGAAATATTAATAAAAAAAAACCTTATAAAAATATCAATGTATTCGTAAGTTTTACTCATATATAATTCATAAGATGTAACAAAAAAATTAATTTTACACTTTTTAATACTTATTAAATCACTTTTTCTTGTATTGTTTGTTTACAACTAACCATTAACTATAAACTTTTAATTTTTATACGTAATGAATTGAAATAAAGGTGACGCCCGTACAACCGTTCGGGAAAAATCGACGCTTTCCGATCCACGTATGATTTCATTTTCTCGGCATGTTTCAGACCGTACAAGATACGATCGTGCTAGGATGCGGGTCTTGTCGGACATCGGTGCGGTTATTTGTGGCCAGACTTTTACCTTTACTACACTTAATATTTGGAAAAAGGGCACAGAGATAAGAAGGAAAATCTGTTTTAGTTAAACGAAGAGATATACATACATTAAAGAATAGACTTGGCTTGACAAAAATGCTTTGTATATTTTTGAGAATAAGAAAAGTGCTTTTGAATTTTTCGAATTAATTTGCCCCCCTTTCCTCTATCACCCTGAAATCCGACTCGGTGCGGTTATGTGTGGTCCGATCTTAACTTTTCTTTTTACCATTTTGTTATATTTTTTGAAATAAGTAGACTTTAATATTCTTAGGAAGTTTACAATGTTTTAACCTACTTTGTAAACCGTTAAACTTATAATAAAATTAACAACTGTCAATCAGTGGCGACGCCAGGGGGCCCATGGGTAGCCCGGACCCCCTAAAAATGCCTGCCCCCTGTAAGGTGGAACGTAAGAAGCAAGTACACCCAAAAGATATAAAGAGAGGTAGTAAAGTTAGGGAAGGAAAGTCATTTGGACATGTGACACAACACTATTGCGGGACACAAAACGACATTACAGGTGACATCCAAAGGAATATAGGTAATTTTTTTGAGGCATGAGAACCTTTTTTTGGTCTTCAAAATTTCATGCCTCCAAATAATTTTTGGCCACCCCTAAACCAAAAATCTGGCGTCGCTGTCAATGCGATTTAAGAACATGCACTAAATTTTATAACTAATCAAATTTTCTGACGAAATGCGACTAAAAAAGTGTTTCCTTTGTCACACATTTAATTAGCCTCACTGTATACCGGGTGTTTTTCACATGTGGCTCCCCCTATAACTTTTTTATTTTTTAAGTTGCAAAAATTGAATTTAGTATATTGATATTTGACATAATAACGCATTGGTTGATCTTTTTAGTTGTTTTCTACAACTTCCGGTTTAACCATAAATGACTGCTACTTTTAAATTTTAAATTGCAACACTGGTAAATTTAATCATATTTCGGAAGAACATAACACTCTGAATACCATGACACCCCATATGTTATTGTTTGACACTTCTGCTTTTAATAATTTAATTTTTTTATTTCAATCTAGAGTGCCATGATTAAGCTCAAACTGTTAATTTTGAGTCTAGTAGCCATGGAAAAATAGATTTGATCGTCGTTTGTTTTTACGACTCCTGAAACATAAGGCGGCTAGGAAAACCGATACAGTTGTTTCACTCAACTATTTCCACCACCTGATGGGCCTAATTTAAAAGATGACACATAAAAAGGCATTATTAAAAATAGGTATAATTACAATTTAAACATTTCTATCGGTTATTTAAAAAAAGAAAACTGTGTTACACGTAATGTTAATATTAATCGAAGGCGAATAGCTTTTTGCTAGGGAATTCTTTTTTATTATTTGTTTTTTTCTTGGAACAAGCCGTTCCTAAAAGGTTATGTATGCAGTACCAAATTGTTTAAATCAAAATGCCCTTCTAGAATATTCTAACAAGCCACCCTCGTTTCATTTGATAAGAAGGAGTTATGACCATAATTATGATTCTTCAAATTTATGTTTCTTCTGAAGAAGTCGTGGAAAGCAAAAGATGATCAAATCTATTTTTTCTTGGCTACTCGACTCAAAATTAACCGTTTTATCCTAATCATGACACTCTAGATTGAAATTTAAAATAAAATAATTTTTTAAAAGCATGGTGTGTCATTGTATTCAGAATGTTGTATTCTTTCCAAACATGATAAAATTTACTGATGGTGTCATTGAAAGTAGAAGTCATTTCTGGTTAAACCGGAAGTGATAGAAAATAACTGAATAGATCAACTAATGCATAAGTATGTCAAAAATAGATATACGAAATTACATTTTTCTCCAATGATAAAAAAGTTTTAGTGGGGAACCACGTGTGGGTAATACTCGGTATACATTAACCAAACTTGGATATTTAATACTAATAATACAGTTATAAAACAATAAAAAAAATCTATTTTTCAGATTTGGACGAGGAAAATTTATTCAAAAAACGCGAAATAAAATGTCGCAATATAAGGAAGAGTGAAACATATATCAGACGATCACAATCACCAAAAAATTTGAGTGACAAGACTGAAAATCCAAGCAAAAAGGAAAAATTAGAATACCCGTTAAATTGGACTGAGTACAAAGAACTGAATTTAAATCCACAAACAGATGCATTATTGAAATCAAAGTTATTTAAAAAACCTAGAAGTAAACATTTTTCGTAAGTACAACATAAACTTTAGGTAATTAACAATGGAACTTTGTATTTTATAAAAATGCATGTATTTTAAATCTTTGCACCATAATCAGTACAAATTAGATTCCAACATTGGAGGCTGTAACGAGTCGTGGTGAATAAGATAGAAATCAAGTGTCCACTTATTAGACAAGGTTCATTGTCTAGCTGTAGCCGGCCTCATTGACAAGTTCCTGTAACGCAGGCGAAACTGGTCTGGGGAGAGGGTTTTGGTGGATAACATAGAAAAGCGGGATGTTTATTTTTAACTGTCTTTAAAGGGATTAAAATACTTTGCATAATACACCAAGACAGTAGGTATTTTTTTCCTTGTGCTTTATAACATACCTAGTAGGGAGTTCGTATAAAATGTATTTATTAAAAAGTTGTCAAGCGCTATCGAACCAAGCTAGGTCATCTTCAGGACGACATTAAAAGTAAGTAAATACATAGTTTTTATATAATAATAATTAAAATAGTCTAACTTACTTGTCAAAATTACAGAGTAACCCTCAGTCATTTAGGTAACCAAACAAGTGTAAAAAATAAAATACAATACACACTTTACAACATCAAACAATGAACACATACACGTACATCAATGAAAACAATCTCGCATAATTATTATAAAATGATAAACGGAATTTGCAAAAAAACCAAAAAGGATATATTTATGTGGCTATTATATTAACAACCCAGGCCGTTGTAGAAACAAATTGAAAATATTGTTTAGGCAGAAGAACTTTTGTGTCGCGGTTTAGTTACAAAATGTTGAAAAATTGGTTTGAATTTGTATGTAGAATTGACTTGGGTATTTAAACTATCGGGACTAAGCAGAGAACTCTTTGCAATTTCTAAATCTTTAATGAGGTTAAGCCTGAAGCCCTGGTGGTTAATATTGTGCAGTATGTTGCAGTTATTGGGTGATTGGAATTTATGTTCATTATACTTTATGTGGAATCCAAAAAAGAAATAGATGGCCGATTAAGGTGCTCACTAATTCTAACCTCCAATGATCTACATGCCCACATAATAAGTAGCCTGACATGTATCACAATTTAATTTACAAACACCGCTCTTCCTACTTACATTGATTTTGTCCGTATTATTAACTAAATTGGAAAAGGGAGAGAGAGTGTTAACTGTTTTAAAAGTAACTTTAATTTCCTCATTGCAAGAATTTATAATTTGTGCAATTTTGGTTGAACAGGGACGCAAGAAAGGTAAAGAATAATATTTCTTGACCTTCTCTAAGGTTTGTTCAGGAAATGCTTGTCTTTTTAGTTTTTTAAAATTGATTTTAATAATTAACTTTTATCTATGATATTAGGGTAATATCCATTATTTTGTGCGATAATTTTAATTGTATTGAATTTAATAATTCGATTTGTATCTGATAAAGGAAGTGACTATGAATGTAACTATAAAAGGCGGACATTTTATAAGAGTATGGGTGATTGGAGTTATTAGGGATAACATGATCAGTTTGTGTCGATTTTCTGTAAACTTGATATTCTGGTTTATTGTTAAGTTTTGTTATTTTTAGATCCAAAAGTTTATAGAGTTGTTTGTTTCAATTTCGATAGTGAATTTAATATTTGTGTGTAATTTATTTAATTTATGTAAAATTGTAAGTGCATCCTCATTACTACCATCAACAAAAGCCAAAATGTCATCCACTTATCGTGACCAATGGATAATCAAACCATTCGCTTCCTGAGCTAGGAAATCAATTTCCAATTTATTTAAAAATATTTTAGCCAAAGGTGGCGACAACGCCGATTCCATAGCCAAACGTGATACATCTCAGGCTACTTATGTGGGCAGGACATGTAGACCATTGGAGGTTAGAATTAGTGAGCACCTTAATCGGCCATCTACTTTTTCTTTTGGATTCCACATAAAATATAATGACCATAAATTCCAATCAACCAATAACTGCACAATAATAACCACCACGGCTTGAGGCTTAACTTTTTGAATATTTAGAAATTGCGAGGAGTTCTCTGCTTAGTCCCAATAGTTTAAATACCCAAGTCAATTCTAAGTACAAATTCAAACCAATTTTTCAAAATGTTGTAACTAAACCGCGACACAAAAGTTCTTCTGCCTAAACAATATTTTCCATTTGTTTGTACAACGGCCTGGATTGTTAATATAATAAGCACATAAATATATCCTTTTTTGGGTTTTTTGCAAATTCTATTTACCATTTTTTAATAATTATGCGAGATTGTTTCATTGATGTACGTGTATGTGTTCATTGTTTGATGTTGTAAAGTGTGTATTATATTTTATTTTTTTACACTTGTTTGATTAACTAAATGACTAAGGGTTACTCTCTAATTTTGACAAGTAAGTTAGACTATTTTAATTATTATTATATAAAAACTATGTATTTACTTACTTTTAGTGTCATCCTGAAGATGACCTAGCTTGGGTCGAAAGCTCTTGACAGCTTTTTAATAAATAAATTGTAAATCTATTACCAAATTCATTATTTCCATTCTTTTGGTTTATAGCCTAAAAAAATATCCAATGTAAAAATGTTCTTAATTCCTGATATAAACCGTGCCGAAATCATGTTGCTTTTCAAATTTAAATAACATGGGATTTTTGGCCTTTTTTCTTTTTTTTCTCAGACTAAAATAGATGGAAAAATCTACTCATCGCATATTCCGATGGGAAATTTGACACTCTACAAAAAAAGTTTTCTTACGAATTTTCGATTAAGTCACTCCTTTAAGAGTTATTTACCGCCAAACGTTGAGATAGATTGACTTGTGGCCATCCTCGGGAATTTAACAGTAAACCAGCATTTTTTAAATAACACACTCGGTATATTACATCACCATTAAATATATATTTTAAAGAGCTTTAAGAAAATACCACATTTTATATGTCTATCTCTTATAGTTTTGGAAATATGGTCATCCAAATCTAAAAAATAGTAGATATAGTGTCTATTTTATCTTCGACACTTAACTTAGTGCCTATAGCTTAAAGCTGAAGAAATAGTGGAAATTTAACATAATTTTTACATTTAATTGGCCATATTTTTTAAACTATAAGAGATAGATATATCAACTGTAGTATTTTCTTAAAGCTCTTTAAAATATCTATTTAATGGTGATGTAATATAATAAAAAATAAAAGAAAAAAGTCCAAAAATCCCATGTTATTTAAATGAAAAAAGCAACATGATTTCGGCACAGTTTAAATCAGAAATTAAGTGCATTTTTACATTAGATATTTTTTTAGGCTATAAACTAAAAGTTCAGGGGGCGATCGCTAAAAAAAGTCGATTTGGGAAATAACAAACACCCTAATACAGTAGCGTAGGCGGTGTAGGCGGCCGCGTACGGCCTCGAGCCTGGTAAAGGTATGAAATGTGAGATACGGACCTAACATAAAAAAGAAGGAAATGATAGGGTGGGGAACTTCTTTTTGCTCTCCAATTGTAATCTGTCATGAAAGGGGCCGCGCAGATACATGTTTGCCTACGGCAATAATTGTATTATGTATCGAATATACCATTGAAAAGACTGTGTAGGGAAAGGTGAGGACCTTTTTTTTTTGCTCTTCAATTGTTATCTGTCATAAAAGGGCCTCGCAGGAACATGTTTAAAGGTGAGGACATTAGTTCTCTTTTGGTCCTCAACTTTTTCTTCGACGATTAGTTGTCGACAAAAGGGGCCTTGCGGACACAATTTCGCCTACGGCTGTTTTTGTTAACGCTACGCCACTGCCCTAATAACCAGTCACTCTGCTAAAATTGATGCTCTTAGTTTACTAAATGCAACTTCAGTAAAAAGTAGGTAGTATCGTCAGTGAAAAATCGATCTTGGGTCAAAACAAGTTGGGCACCCCTGCTCTAAAGGGAATATAATCTATTTTTCTAAAAACTAAAAACCCGTGCCCACTTCGATGGGCATAAATTGTATTTTTCTCTGAACTTTTAACTTAACCATAATAAAATATCGATGGTCTTATTTACAAATGCTGTAAGTGCACACATATGAACTTTAAAGCTTAAAAATGTCCCTTAATTTTAGTCTACACGATTGGAAAATAGAGGTTGCATCTGTAAGTTTAAATATTTTACTTTCTACTTGTGTGCACAGAAAAGTTCTTGTATATAATTATATGTTAGTGTATCCAACTCACTTTTTCTAAAAATGCACTTACAACATTTGTGAACTAAACCATCGATATAACCTATAGCACTCCTGAATAGTGTAGCTTTCTCATTCTGAAAGAATTTTCATGATCGGTATAGTTTTTTCGAAGATTAGCCCTTACAAACAAACAAACAAAGTTAAAAACTTTACCTCTTTATAATATTAGCAAAATATTAAAATATACTAATAAAATTTATTAAGCTCTCTCTATTTATAAATGAAATAACTTCACCCCTGTACAAGAATAAACACTAAATAAATATTTATTTGGATACAATCTTTTTATTAACAGTACCAGTTAATATACAAGGTGATTCAAAAACAGAATTTGCATTGTTAGTAGTTCTTACAAGAGGACGTTAATTCATTGCATGGTATCATATTATTTGTCACTATGACAGTGAAAAAAATATTTAAAAATAATATAAACAAAAATATTATTTTTTAATTTTATTTTTTATTCACTTTTAATTGTTAAGGAGTATATCAGTATACTGCTGATATCTCAAAAAGTCTTCTAAACCATATTCAATTAAAATAGAATTTAATATAAAAAATCATTTACAGATTTAGAAAATATTTTAATTTTGAGTTGCCACCTACACCAATTGAGATTTACAAATGTCAGCCAATAAGTGGAGATGCATCCTGGATTCCATTTTCATATATAAGGTAATTATTTTGATAAATATTTCAAAACATAAAATTTAAATGCCGTTTTACGTGAGGCGTCGATCGAGCTGTACCCCTACGTCTGACAATAGGTTTGTATTAAAAGAACTGAAACCATTCAGATGCAGGCACACGCCTGGCACGCTCGCCTGACGTAGGAACGCTTGGCCTAATGGCATTACTACTGAATGTACATTGTTGTGGACGACAGGTATAGATAGCCTACATTTAGATCCGCAGTGGCAAGAAGCATTTTTCGATTTTTACGACCTCGCGCAGTAAACAAATGGACGGGTGGACGAACATGCGCACTTAAAAGTCGTGGCAAAATACAAACACCGGCACCCCGTATCCTCCGTCCGCGGTCTGACCGTGACGCTCATTAGAGAGATATGGATGGTGCTGTAACGTCATGCGGTATTAACGTAAGCGCTATTATGACAGTTAAGCTATGCGCGATTTTATTTTTAACGTCGCTGGTGGAAATAACGTTGCCGCATGGAGTGAAATGTAACTTTTGTTTCGCGCAGGTAATACATTGGCAATCCATCGAGATCAGTGGCGACAGGCAGAGTAGCCGTTTCTATTAGTATATTGCCATAATTAGTTCACTTGAGGTAAATTACAAAAATTAAAACCCCAGAGGGAAGTCTTGGGGAATATTGATATAGTTATTTGGGTACACGTCAAAAAATAAATTAAAAGAACTCTTTTTACTTTTTTGGTACTTTTAATTTATGAACCCAAATAACTACCATCAATTAAATGAATCCGCCGAACCAATACAGAACATATCTTCAACCTATTGGGTTATCAAGTCTGGATAGGAAGTTTAGATGACAAGAAGAAAAAAATTATATTATGTATACCTTTTCATCAGTGGGAGAAGCAGCTATAGCTTTTTTAATATGTCAAAAAATACTGTTTTTCTTTCGGCTTGTGGAAATCGTTCGGATCAGATCGGATTATGTATTTTTCGTTATCCTTAAATTATATTCTTTGAGTTCGGCCCTGTATACGAGGCTCATATTTGGTGGAGGTACTTAACCTTGTACAGGGTATTGTCCAGTATATTAATCTGCAGCACTGTAGTAAATCCCCTCTTGGGCTCCCCTACCATTGGTCATTTGGAAGTAATTTAATAAAATCCTTGATGTTTTCTTAATTCAAAATACAGGGTTACAAATTAGTAACCTTTAGTTTACAACTCAAATTGCCTGAATTTATTATTTTTTTATTAAATAGTGTGGTGGAACGCCAAAAACGCCCCAATATACAATGGAACGCGTTATTCCCTGTAAAAACAAAATTGGGGACTACGTCTTACGCGGGGAGTAGCACGTCGATCGCTCGTGCGTCTCGCTTGTAACGGGGCTTAATACCAAAATAACTATTACTGTTTTAGGTCCACTGCATCTAAGCCCCATATCCTTTATAGTACAAATCATCATGTCACATCACCAGGATACTTGACACGAGAACAACTATTTTCCTTAATTCCGAGTGAAAGAAAAGATATAATAGAGAAAATATGGAAATCACCTGCTAAGTATGTACAATCAATATGCTTATTAATTATAACGCTATACATGTTTTGCCTTACAATCTCTTAAAATAAATTGTCTACTTTATTTTAAAAATAATGTCAATTTGTAATGTATACACGATTGATAGTATTTTGATTTTATATTAGATTAATTACCGTAGGTGCCAAACGAATAATAAAAAAATTACCGCTAGAAAGTGGTATCCAAGAAACTGGAAAAAATTTGATAATACGGAAGCCAAATTGCTAGAAAAATCAGTAGGTCTATCATTTCTTCAAAGTTATTCTGATGAAGAAGAAGAAGAGGAAGAGGTTTTGGAAGAAAATAATGAGGATATTAGTCATAAAAAGAGATCAATTTAACTGAAACCAAAATCAGTACCTCACCATCTGCCACTCCAAAAGTAATCCCCAATAACTTTAAAGAAGAAGTTGTTGAAGACTCTCAACAACTCGAAAACACAGACAGCTGGGATCTTCCAAGTGAAAAACAATGTACAAATGATTTTTGCTTAGCGAGAATACTCCTCCAATAGAAGAGAAAGAAGAAGGTGAAGTTATATCTAGGGAAGGTACACCAGGTAGTATTTCTGAAGATGAATATCAAAAAACCAAAAAAGAACTTCAAAAATTAGAGGAAGCTTTATTAAAAGAGTCCTCAACCAGTTATTTAGATAAAGTTAATAGAAGTTCTATGGAAATAAAGATTAAAGAAAAAAAGAATGATAAAAGTGATTCTAAAGACAAAGAAACCAAATCTAAAAGTAAAAAAAAGAAATCTAAAAAGAAAAAAAAGAAGCCAAAAGATGAAAGTTCAGATGACACGGAATCATCTGATGATGACAAAGAAATTTCTGTAAAGAAAAACAAAAACATAAGAAAAAACGTCTACAGGGCAAAGTGGAGAAGAAAAAAATAAACGTCGGGAGAAGAGAAAGAAATCAAAAAGAAAAAACAGGAGATTGAGAGCAACACTGATGTATATAGTGATCAAATAGAATCTGATGTAGAAGAAGGTGTTTCAAAGAAAAATAAAAAAAGAAACAAAAATCTAGCAGTAAACCTAAAAAGAAACTTCAAAAGAAGTTTTAAGCGGTACTGAGCAAAATAGAAAAAATAGTTTGGATATAACACATGAAGGCTATGAGGATGATGTGAAGTTTTTACAGCTAGATTCGATCGAGAAGATAGCATAAAAGGAAAAACAAAGCATAAAAGAGAATTTTCCGATATTGACAAAATTATTCAACATAGAAATAAAACAAATATAGACTTGGAAGAATTAGCGATACTCTCTAAATTAGAAAGTGATAAAAATACTAGACATAAATCAAAGTGCGAAAGTAGGGAATCCGAAGAGAAGGAAAAATGCAACATGAAACCAAAAGACAAAAAAATACATGATCAGGATAGAAGTACTACTGCTGATAAAGTTTTAAAAAGTGATGAATTAAAAGAAGAAGTAAAAAAGATGAAATCAAGATTGATCTTCTTAAAAAGAATGAAGAATATTTAAGAGAACAAGATAAGTTACGAAGTAAACATAAAAAAATGTCTAGTGAGAATCCAAATTTAAAATTAACATCTGACTCTTCTAATAAAAGTGAAGATGAAAATTTAGATAATTCCAAATGTGAAAATAAAATAGAAAAACAAAAAGATAAATATGTTGAGCCAGTAAAGATTGATGTATCCAAAAGGGTAGAAAAAGAAAAAGTAGAAAAATTAAAAGCAAATAAAAAACATATCAAAGACTTAGAACATTTGGAATCATCAGACGACGATTCTAATAAAGGAGACAAAAAATTATATAAGACCTGTAAAAATTATTCTATGAATAAATTGAAATATGACGAATCTTTTGAAAGAAATAAAGTAACTGGAAGCCAAAAGATAATACCAAATCTTATTTAAAAGAATTTGAACAAGAGGAAAGCAACGAAGCTGCAAGAATCACATGTAATAGCCCAAAAGTTACAGATAATTACATAAACACAATTACTATTAGTGACAAAAATATTAAGGACTCTAGTGCACATCAGAAGGATGAAGCTATGGGCGGTAATAAAGAGCTGCCAGATTGGGAGCAACTTAAAAATAAAAGAAAACGTCACATTTCTGATACAGTAATTGACAATATTGATAAAAAGCTTAGAAAAGAAATAAAAAATACTGCAGTAATAGATAATGAAGAACTCTTTCCTCTTGAAAATGATTTAACGATAATTGAAATAAAAAAGAAAAGGAATATGGAAGTCCTAGTAGGATCTCTAATTCAGATATCAAAGAATGTGATACAAATGAAAAAGAAAATATTTCTAAATGTTTAACTACGTCATGGGAAACGGAGGGAGACATTTTTGACATCCAAAAAAATATTCTTCTGGTTTCGAGAAAAGCTCATTAAACCTGGAAATTCCTTTAAACATTAAACATTTTACACGAAGAGAAATCAAAATTGAGAAAGATAATCTTAATAGTGATGAAAAATTAAGGCAGCTTCAAAGACATTCTCGCGATTTAAGTGCCGAAAGAAAAAAACTAGAAGTAGAAAAACTAAAAGTCACTGAGCTTAAACGTGAAATATTACAAGCACAGGAGAAGGAAGAACAAGCAAAAACTGATATAAACTTATTAACCACAAACCAGTGTGAAAAAGAGCAAGAAAATAAAACGTTGCACTTAGATGAACAAACCCCAGCAAAGAAAAGAAGATGGGATATAAAGGCTTCAGATTGCACAAGTTCCACTCCTAAAGTTAAAACAGAAAAATCCAGTGAATGCATTGACGTAGATGCTAATACCTCTCATACTGCTGTGACTTTGGAAAACGAATATGAAGAGTTTTTAAAAGCTGTTACTTCCACAAAAAAGACAGTCATTTATCAAAAGACAACAAACCAATATTAATAGAAGATAGTCCAAATTCCCCAGTCACATTAGGGGAAGAACATGCGTCTAAAAGAATGTTTGAAACTGGTAGTGTATTTACTAATGAAGGAACACCTGTTAAAACTGGTCGCTCTAATAGAAAATTAATAACAAATATAGATGAGTTAAGACCGAAGGAAACTCCATTTTTAGATATTCCTACTGTTCAGATTCCACTGCCACCTATTAAGCCAGAAGAAATTAAACCAATTCCAGTGCCACTGCCCAAATTGGAGGCTGTTTTTGATCTTAACAAACCTCTTATAAATTTAAGTTTGTCAGCTAATGTTACTCAGAATATAACTTTAAGTCTAGCGACTAGTGCAACAAGTATTTCCGCTCCTATTACCTCCAGTATAGATATTTCAAAGACGAGTGTTGAAATTTCAACGCCGGTCTCAAAAGACACCATAGTCAGTATGAATAATATTCCATTACCAATGAGCAAAAGTTTTACTACATTTACATCATCCAGTCCTTCTAGCATAAATGTATCAGATTTCAAACTAACTCACCAGCCCAATTCTCCAATCTCAACATTACCTTTTTCACAACAATATAAGGAAGAAATAAATTGTCCCAAAACGTCATCTTATATATCTGATCCTGTTTATTCAAATGACACAGAACTGGAAAATTCTACAACAAAACAAAAAATTGTTTTTGCTACTTTAACTCTTCCTAAAAAGCAATTAATAAATAATTCAAACTTAAATTTGGATGATTCTGATAATGACGATCAAACGGTTGTTGAGGAACTAAAGAGAAAAAAATTGGAAGCTTTAATAGAAGACAATAAAAAGGAGGTGCTGACTGAACAGATAATTAAACAAAATGTTTGCGAAGAAACGACTATTAATATGCCCAAATGTAAAAGTCCTGCTAGCAATAAACAATCCAATAGAGAAGATAGCTCAAAGAAAAATTGTCCTCATAAATCTTCCAGCTCCAGGCGTGAATTATCTCCTAGGCGTAAAAGAGAATCCCCAACAAAAAAAGAGATGTTTCACCGAAGAGAAGGTCTCCAAGGCGTAGATCTCCACGAAGGTCTCCAAGAAGGAGAAGCAGCCCTCTAAGAAAAAGGTCGCCGCATAGACGAAGATCACCTGGAAGACGAAGTGTTTCACCTAAAAAACGACGTAGTATATCTCCAAGAAAACGTAAGAGCCCATCGCCAAGGCGAAAACGTAGTATATCCCCAAAAAGCAGACAATCACCAAGACGAAATCGTAGTATTTCACCAAAGAATAGAAACAGAAGTAAATCTCCAAAATCAAAATCAAGTCGGCATAGCTCTTCTTTGCATCGAAATCGAAGCCCCAGATCAAATGAACGAAATAAGTCGCCTGTACCAACACAAGTATTATCTCCCTGTGGTGGTTTAAAACGCAGTGTAGCAGACTCAACTATAAGTGATGATCAATTACCGCAAAGCACGTCTCATCATGATTATAACGATACTCTTTTTACAAATTTTGAAAGTATGGACAGGGAACCAGAATATAATTCTCCCGAGCGAGTACCATTGGATGTTAGAATAAGTCAAGTTTTAGGTTATGATATGCCTAATGAAGATTCAGAAAAGCTAACTAGTTCTACAACTTTTAATTACAATGATCATCCCGAGAATCACCAACAGGAATATCAATTTAGCAGCGAACAATATAGTACTATCCAATCACAAGTAACAACACCGACAATGAGAAATTCTTCTAATAATCAAGGTAAAAGGTTACCTCAGTCCTGTTATAGACAAGTAGGAAATATGTTGCAAATTGTACCGACTGATGACCTAATTGATATACCAATGCCGCAGCCATCATATCAAGTTATTCCATCACATGTTTCTCAGCATACACATCAAGCTAATTTTGAGGTAAGAATAATAAAATTTTATAATTTTTTTATTTTAATTTATGTTTTAAGATATCCTTTTAAACGTTCAATTCCTTATAAAGTATCTGGTTATACCCATATTATTTGGTAAAACAATTAAAAGAAAAATAACGCTACATTGTTTTACAAAAATGGTTTAAACACTCAACTTATTGTTAGTTTAGTAATAAGATATTTAATTACAATAAATCTATCTTATGTACGATAAAATTACGAATAAATCTATCCTCATGTACGATAAAATATTGCGAAACCGGGGGATGCGGAATCGCGTAACCCCCGGCAGCCCGATGACATAACGATATTACAGTCACCTGTTTCAGAACCTCCACATTTCCGCAGTAATTTAACGAACATAAGGACTGGGCATTAAACAGCAGTTTATTATATTTTTAGTTGGTAACTCATCTGATCTTTGACTCGACTTTTTACTCAGTGTCAAAGACGTGTATTAGCGATTAAAATTAAGCTCCTCTAACGGATACTTTTACTTTTTCAACCTTTCTAGTGCACTATCACATTTGTTTGTCATAATGGATGGTAATTGTTTGGGTACATGCCAAAAAATTAAATTAAAAGTACCAAAAAACCAAAAAAATTAACACAAGTAAAAAGATAACTAAAAATCAATTTATTTTTCATATTTTACTTGGTGTTGTTGCAGTAGGAATCGTATTTTTAAAATATAAAAAGTCAGATTACAACTTGTGTTAAGTCTTTTAGTTTTTGTCATCATACATTTTGTTGTAATCCTGTAATGAAGAAAAATGAACAAAGTCGGTTTAGTTGTGCCTGGAGTTCATGTCTAAATAACCAAGAACTTACGTTTTGTGGTTTCATATAAAATTTTTCGATTTGCTGACTGGTAACCATTATGTATTTTATTTTGGTTGTTAGACTATGATGTCTTATATTTTTTTCTAAAATTTAATACCCTGTTTTTAAAAGTGCTAGCTTCTAGCCAAGACACAAACCAAAAATCGGGTAATTTTTGTAAATATGGGAACTGGTTAGTAGGATCTAGATAACCATTTTTATCAGCTGTATGACCATGTTGCGAAATTGTGTTTCTTAACAGAATATTTTCCTGAACTTTCCAATTTTTTTTAATCCAGGTCCTAAAGTCGAAATATATTCATGACGTTATTAAAAAAATGTAAACAATTTTCTTTTCATGTTTTTTTTGTTCTTAATTTTTAAATTATGCCTTAGTATTTTTTTGTTCCAAAATAAAGGTATGTACAGATATTTAGCTTACAACTTAAATAATGGGCAGAAGGAAGCAAACTTTTAAAAAATATTTAATAATTTTTAATATTTTTTTAAAATTTGCTGCCTTAAGCCAAATAATGAAAAAGTGTTACTACTTAATGTAAAAACTTAAAAATATTGTTTTTACTTTAATTCTTATTAAAAATAAAGGTACTTTATTCTTGGTTATTTTTCATATTTTTAGTTATAACTCACCCTGTATATTACCAATCGAAGTAAAAAAATTTATTTACCATTAGTTTTGGACCATGCGACCAGTTTTCTCAAAAGGACGTTTAAAAACTCCAAAATGTTTGGTCCGTTTGTCCTCTTGTAACATCTATTCTTGGACACACTGTAGATGCATTCTATTGACAGTAACTCTCTACATAAGTAGAACATAATTTTAATGCCTAAACTTTTACATTTTAGCAGATGACCCCTACCAATATGGACATCAAACCACAAATTTTACAGGTTGGAAATATGCTTCAAATAGTGCCAAGTGAAATAGTTCCTACAGAGATGATAACAGTACCTCCAGCTCAGATAGTGGTAATCCGTAATAATTTGTTAAATAATATCCAGTGTTACCACTTCATCTTGTGCTATAGGAAAAACTTTATTTATCAGAAATATTTACTTTTGCTTGGTAAAGAAGTTAATAATTTTCTAAATTAAGAAAAAATAGATTAAAAAAAATATCTTATAGAACGTCATGTAGTTAAATTCCTTAATTCCAAAATATTTTCTCTACAAAATAGTTCTCTTATAATTTTTGCTAACTTAATTGTTTTAAAAGTTATACAATGTCAAAATCCTCAATATTCAATGTTTTTTTTTTTTTTAACGTGGTAGAACGTCAAATTTGCAACAAGAATTATCAAGAGTCGATATGATATCCGTTCTTTCGTGGATAACTTAAAAAAGCCAAAGTAATAACAGAATTTTTTCCATGTTAATTTCACTTAACACTTAGCCTTTCTGGGAAACAGGTTAATTTTTAAATTAGGCAGCTAAAATAAGGCATAATTTTTTTTAATTTACTGGGTGTCTCCTAACTACGGTACGAAACTTAAGAGGTGATTTCTTATATTTTTTAACAAAAAAGTTTCTATAATCATATGTCCGGAGTTTTTAAGATACAGGCCGTTAAAGTTTTTTAAAAAAATTGGTATTTTTTGCCTATCTTAAAAACGCTTTAACCAATTTGGATGAAATTTGGTACACCTCTTTAATGTAATAAGGCTCTTGTAAAGCTCTACCTAGGTTAAGCTTATTAGGTCCAGTGGCCTCTCGGTGGGTACCACACCCCGTATTATTGGGAAAAAAGTTTTTATTTTTGTTTATTAAGCAATTAAAAATGCAACTTCAAGAAATAAAAACTAAAGCCACCTTAAGTGATACTAAAAAGTATCCATAAACAGCATAAAGTAAAATCAAAAATTAAAAAATAAACAATTTTGACCTTAGTAAATAAGGAAAGTGACGATTTCCGATGAAATACACGACTGCTTAGTTATTTTAAGGGAAATAATTGATTTTGTTTTAAATTTTTGTTTGTTGTTGTCTATAGGAACTTGTAAAAAAATTAAAGTGGCTTTAATTTTTTTTTCTCGAAAACGAATAGGAAAAAATTTTGTGAGACTAAAAAATTGCAGTTTTAATTGCTTAATCGAAAAAATGAATATATAAAAACTTATTTCATTAAATAAGTGTACCAAATTTTATCTTAGTTGATTAAAAGGTTTTTAGGGTATTTAAAACATATCGACTTTTTTAATTTCGTACCTAAGTTAGGAAAAACCCTATACATTTGCAACCTATGTAAAACCATTGTGAAAAAAATTCAAACATACCGTAAATAAGGACTACCGTAATGCATAGGTTTTGAAAATTTAGGTTAAAACCGAAATAATCGAAGACACTACAGTAGAAAGAACGTCTGGCAGTATATCACCTGAAAAGCCATCAGCCGAAGCAGCAATGCTGCAGAAGATCGCAGAAAGGAGGGCAGAAAGAGAAAACAGACGCCAAGAGCGAGAACGAAGAAGAAGGGAAAAAGAAAAGAGAAATAAGGAAAAAGAAAAATTAAGGCAAGCTAAGATGAAAATAAAAACGGAAAAAATGATACAGGTAAATAAACCTCTTTCTTTTTTTTATAGCGATTTGTACTTTTCAGTACAAAACAGTATCAAACTATAATTAAAATAGAAGATTGTTTAAAAAATAATCTCTATTTCGAATTATAGCTTGGTGACTTATTGTTCAAAAATGGCCCGATACTTCGGTTTTTGAGTAGAAGCAAATGCTTTATACAGTGAATAAAGTATGTCAACATAAGTAGATTTTTGAACAGACCCACCCCAAAAGTCCTGCTGGCACCCCCCACCCCCCTCAAAGTTGGTTAAGGGATTGATATAGTTTTTTTCTAATATCTTCTAAACGGTAAATGATAAAAAACTGATTTTAGAGTCGTTAGATAGAGCACAAAATTTTTCAAAATAGTAACACTAAAAATTGTATTTTTGTTGATTTAGTAAAATTCTACAACAAAAAAATGTTGGAGGGGAGCATCTACACTGCACTTTATACGATATATCTTCCAAACCATCCACCAAATAAAAAAAATATAGGATACAAAAAATAAAGGCCAAAGTTTTCCCTATCGAATGGTGTATAACATTATACTATTATCTTTTAAAAAAAAGCTACCAGTGGCGTACAAAAGTAGCACTACACCAGTATAGTACCTAAAAATAGAAATTTTTAATGTTATACTTTTAATTTTTTTATATTTTTTACTTTAGTTTTATTAATTTATAATTATTTCTAATTCTGCATACTAGTAATAATAAATAATCATATTACACGGAAAAAAAAATTACCAGTACAAAAATCAAAATCAAGACGTGTGGATTGAGTTTGGTACTGGTAAAAATGTAAGACATATTTCGTGTATCGAAATTGCTAAAAAAATCAATGAAAAAGTCTAGCCCTTTCTTTTTTCATTCACTAACCGGTTGCGATGCCACGTCCTCCTTTTATGGAAAAGGAAAAAAAAGTGTTGGGAAGCTTGGGAATCTTTTCCGGAAGTTACAGCTACTTTCATTGATTTATTGCAGCATTCAAAAAAACCTTCATCTCGGCAATTAAGTGTGATCTCAAAATTCGTTGTAACCATTTTACGATAAACATTCTGATAGTAGCAATATTGATATTTGTCGAATGCAACTTATGCCCAAAAAACCGAACGGTTGAGAATTTACCCCCAACAATGAATGCTTTAGCACTTCACATTATTCAATTCATTTATCATGCAGGATTTGTTTGGGGTAATCTCTGCCAACCAGTGGTCCATCTGAATGGGGATGGATTTTAGAGAATACTAAATGGACACCACTGTGGACCACTTTAAAAAATGAAAAAATATCTGATACACTATTAAAATGTAAATGTAAGATTTGTGGCACAAGTTGTAAATGTTTTTAAAATTTTTTAAAATGTACCAGGTTATGTTTGTGTGCGGAATGTTGTAATTAGGTATTTTAGGTTGTGTAATAATGTGTTTATTTTTATTGATGTTATATACAGTGTGTCCCAGGATAGATGTTAGAAGAGGACAAATGGAACAAAAATTTTGAATTTTACAACGAAATTTTGGGCAGATCGGTCGCTATGGTCCAAAACTAATAAATACAAAACTTTACTTTAATTGGTATTAAACAGGGCGAGATAAAAAATTGACAAAAATATTTTTTTTACTTAACGTGTTTAACTTTAAATTTTGACATAAAATTTAGTTCTCTACAACATTTACCTATACAATTTTGTCTTATTTTTAAAAATAAAGGTACTTTATTCTTGGTCATTTTCATATTTTTAGTTATAATTTGCCCTGTATATTACCAATTGAAATCAAATTTTGTATTTATTAGTGTGGACCATCCAAAATTTTTGGTGAATTTGTCCTCTTGTAGGTGTTACAATCCTGGGACACACTGTATAAGCCATATTTGTTGTTATCTTTATAATAAAAAGTTATTATAATACTGTTGTTATTTATTTAAAAATATAATGAATCAAATTATAAAACAAAAGAAATAAGTAAATAAAATGTAAAGTATAATTATTAATTCATAAATCTAAAGTGAAAAATAATCTTTTAAAATTAATAGAATAACATTAAATATTTCGATTTCTAGGTTTTTTATTGGTGTAGTACTAATTTGGTACGCCACTGGTAGCTTAATTTTAAAAGATAATAGTCTAAATGATAACTTTGTGGTTTGTCGCATATGTTGTTTATTTTTTTGTTAACGGTTTGAAAGATATATGGTAAAAAGTGCCGTATGGATACTCCCCTTCGATTTTCTTTTGTTGTAGAGTCTTACCAAAAATATTATTTTTATAATCACTATTATACGCATTAAGGTAATATTACCAATTAATATAACTAAAGTGAGAAATATTCTGAAAAAATTAAATAACTGGTAGCTTTAATTTAAAAGAAAATAGTATAATGTTATACACCATTCGATAGGGAAAACTTTGGCCTTAATTTTTTGTATCTTATATTTTTTTGTTTGGTAGACGGTTTGGAAGATATATGGTAAAAAATGCCTTGTGGATGCTCCCCTCCAACTTTTTCTATATTGGAGATTTTTACGTAATAAGCAAAAATACAATTTTAATTATTACTATTTTGCAGAATTTTGTGCTCTATCTAACGACACTAAAATCAGTTTTTTATCATTTACCGTTTAGAAGATATTAGAAAAAACTATATCAATCCCTTAACAAACTTTGAGGGGGTGGGGGTGCCAGCAGGACTTTTTGAGGTGGGTCTGTTCAAAAATCTACTAATGTTGACATACTTTATTCACTGTATAAAGCATTTGCTTCTACTCAAAAACCGAAGTATCGGACCCTTAAGTCACTAAGGTATTACTGGTATATTGTTGCTAGCGAGTGACCCAGATGCATAAAATGGTGTTCATGTATATTTAATTTTTATTGTAGAGGGCGTTGGAATTGGAGCAAGAGGAGGACGCCATAGGAGATCAGACGGAAGAAAACCCAATTCAGTGGCCTCCTACACCAATAGTTGTAACTCACACACTACTAAAAGATGCTGGAAAAAGTATTCTATTAACAAGCTGTAGTAGGTAAGTTTAATCAGAAAATGTCTTGAAATGCCTGCTTCTTCACTTTAATTAATTTTATTTATGTTTTTAGGGAATTAGGATTGATTTAGTTGTTTGGTTATAACTTTTTCGTGTCATAAGGTTCACATACCGGGTGTCAACGAATCTATTAGACATGCCATAAATTCTAAATTATCAGAGATATTAAAATGAGACTTAGTATAAGTAAATGGTATTGAAAGGGGAGAGTTTTCGCATATTTATCACTTTTTGGTTATTTCCAATTTAACCGGAAATGATTTCAATTTTAAATTTTTAAATAAAACACCCTGTATATTTTAACATTTTGGGATTTCTGAGACAATTGTAAATAGTTATTTAGGATTTTAAAAAGTTTTTACGCCTAAGTGATTTTTTGAGAGCCTCTTGTAGTATTGGTATTGTTAGATTTATCCAAAAATCCTTTTTTCGATATGTGCTTGTCTAAAATGGGTTGCCATTTAAAAAATAGTAGTTAGACACGAAAATGTCAATTGGCCAAATTATTTTTTCCTATTGTATTTTTTAGCATCACCTAGGGCCTAGGGTCACTAGATTAATTTGTGTCCAATCATGGCCATCCAAATGCAATATTAAAAATGGCTCTAAAAACATCAAGTAGGACTAAAAACTTTTTAAAATGTCACATTTCATTTTACAATTGTCTCAGGAATAAAAAAATCTCAAAATATACAGGGTGTTCTATGACTAGTCTAATAAATTCGTTGACACCCGCTATAGGTAAAGTTAATTTATTTCGTACGTCACATACGAAACTGCCAAATTTACTGACTGGATTTATACATTCAAAGCTTACGAGCTCTATTACTTAGGGCCGTATTCCTAATGCTTCCTTGAGGCGTCCTTACACCTTGAGGTACCCTTAAGGCACCCTGAAGGGACCCTTAAGCCTCCTTAAGGGTGCCTCAAGGTGTAAGGACGCCTTAAAGCAGGACTATGAATACGGCACTTAGTGTCCTAGATTGTTTCTTAATTCTTTTTGTTAATATTTTACCCTTTAAATTATTTTATGAAGGTGAACATTGGAAAAATGTAAAGTCCTATTTTTGATTTTACTTTCAGAAAACTGGACACACTATTTTCGGAAGAAAGAAAGACAAAGAATGTTCAATTTGCGGATGGCGTCAGGCCTGGGGAAGGCACATCGCCGTCAGCAGGTGAGGAGCTATCATCGCCGCCTCCATCCAAGAAGAAACTGCCCAAAGAAAAGAGGTACAAGAAAATGAAGTTTGGCAAAAAGAGTGCCAAGAAGAAGGTAAAGGTCGGTAGTGCTTTTTTATTTTAATTTACTATTTATTTTTTTATGCTTAGTATCGAAAAATCTTAATTTATCGGTAGTGCTTTTTTATTTTAATTTACTATTTATTTTTTTATGCTTAGTATCGAAAAATCTTAATTTATGTAACAAGTGCATAAAGTGATACTTTTTTACGAATGGGAAGTTTGACATCCTATAAGTACAAAAAGACACTTTATGCATGTGTTATACTATATTGGTTTCCGTATAAAAATTTCCCAAAATACCATTTTATACATGTTTTATTTATCTAAACTTATTAATTTTAATTTCTGCAGCACAGCCATTATATTGCAACAAAAAATCATAGCCTCCTTTCTTAGTCATCGAAATTTATTATTACTATTAATTTTTAATAATTTCTATTAAATTTATTTGCAAACTGTCAAATTTTAAAACTAGTGACATGAACTAAAAGAAATAATAACGAAATCAAAGGTAACTTGACCGTTTGGTTCAGTTAATGTCGCGTTTACTCTTACATTGCATAAATTGATATTTAAGTTTATTGTAGTAGGCATTAAAACAAAACACTAAACAAAATGTGAGACAAAAATTTGAAGTGTTAAAAAAATAATTTTTTATCATGTTATGCAGTGTACTAGAATGGAGTACTTTAGCTTCATGTTAATGTTAACGATTTAAAAACCGCATTTTTTTAACGGTCGTGGAAAAAGTATTGTTCCAAATCACCTCGTATAAAAACACGTGTCTTCGTTTTTATACCTTTAGTAACAATGGAACGTAACTAAGGTTACAACAACGACAAAATCTTCACTTGTCAATGTCTCGAAGTTTACAGTACAAAAGTCGAATATATACTAACTCAATCGGAGGTTTCCCGTCGCCCTTTTATAGTATGGTGGAAGAGTAAGGAATGATCTAGAATCTTCGAGAAATATCGTGAAAATTCCATAGTACAGGATGGCATAAAAGTTCTCGGTAATTTTCTAGAAAATGGGAGCAACTCCGATTTTGACGAAATTTGGTATACGGGGTTTTTGGGGCGCTGATCACGAATCTGAAAGAATTATTTGGCGGAAACGTTTCGTTCTCGAGATATCCATCATCAAAGTTGATATTTGAACTAACCTTATTTTCACTATATTCCCCTTCTTTTTGCACACAATTCTTGATTTAAAGCTAAAGTGTCACACAATATTTGATTTTCACCTTTTAAAACTCCGTTTTTCTACGTTTTTACATTATTTTTGAATTAAATTGCGTGGCTTTTCTTTGATAATCCGGCAACCATACATACACATAGGGCTTCATGGCAAACTGGGATTAAAATGATTCAAAGTATAGCTATGCAGTTTAATGCAAAAATAATGTAAAAACGTAGAAAACGGGGTTTTAAAAGGTAAAAATCAAATATTGTGTGACACTTCAGCTTTAAATCAAGAATTGTGTGCAAAAAGAAGGGGGAATATAGTGAAAATAAGCTTAGTTCAAATTTGAACTTTGATGATGGATATCTCGAGAACGAAACGTTTTCGCCAAATAATTCTTTCAGATTCGTGATCAGCGCCCCAAAACCCCCGTATACCAAATTTCGTCAAAATCGGAGTTGCTCCCATTTTCTAGAAAATTACCAAGTTCTCAATGGATAATTCGGACGTTTTCGGAAACCTTCGAAACTGATGAAAGAACTTGGAAAATCTAAGGTAAATTATTCAAGTAAATTATCAGACTACATTAAAAGGTCCTAACTTTATACAATTCTATAAACTAACACTTATTTTTAATGTCCGTAACAGTATTTTTTATACGTCGTATTATTTTTTAATTCTATTTTTTATATTTATTTTTTATTAGCTTAGCTTTAATGTGTACTTAGTAGTAAATTTTATTATTTAGTTAAATAGTTAAGTGCAAATGTAGATAAACTTTTTTAGATTTCCTACAGCTCTTATCGGAAGTTAGAAAGGTATTTTTATAAAGTAATACTATAACTGTATACACTACTTATTAAAAACCCAAAAATTGATTGTTTCTTACAGCCGCTTTATAGGGAATTAAAATTAAGAATTACAACGTTGTAAAGGCCCTTACCGGAATAATTTTGAACTAGCTTATTGGAACATGACATTTGATAGTCAAGTTTTTCTTGCTGTTGTTGGAGTTAATATCGTATTTTTGAATTTATTTTTATGATTTATCGAATCAATGCAATAAAAATGTAAAAAGGATTATTCTACAATTTGTGCTTTAGTGGTTGTCATCATGGGTTCCGTTTAAAATTCTGCCATGAAGCAAAAGGTGCAAAGTCGGATTTGTTATGCCTGCAGTTTAAGTGTAAATATTCAACAACTTACGTTTTGTGGCTTTATATAAAATTCCGCGGAACGTTAGCTATAACTACTCTTTGTTTTATTTAGGTTTTTAGCCCATATATTTTGTGTGAAATTTAATGCCTTGTTTTCAAAAGTGTTTTTGTTTCTAGCCGAGACACAAACCCAAAAATATTTCTGTAAATATGGGAAATATTTTTGACATTTTTGATCTAGATACGCATTTTTATCAGCTGATTGACCGAATTGCAACACTGGTACTCCTTAATTTGAATCGCCTATACTGGTAACGCTAACCGGGACCATTGGGTTTAGGTTTTAGAAAAAGCTTGAGAATAAAAATATGTTATAATTTGTATCGAAGCAAGACAGAGAATTGCCGGATAGTCGGGGAAGATTTTCCATCTTTCATCGAATTCCACAGCATCAAGTCCGCACTGTATCCTTAGTTTTGCTACTCGCTACATTCAGTCTAGCTTTTTTATTTTTCAATAGCAGAGTAAACTAGACACGCGTATGCCGCCGACTTACCCCTCTAAACTAATGGCGTCGAGTTATCCCTCTAAAACAATTGAATTCAAAGTGAGATACATGAGAGTGAAGCAATGTTATGTTTTATTTTGTGTCTACTTACATATTCTTAATTTGTTTTTTTTTACTTAGAAATCAGAATCAAGTTTACCCAATATCAATTTCAGAATTGCAAAATATACCAGTAGGTACGGGAATAATCAAGATTCTTGGGTTTTGTTGTTTCCTAGACCAAAAGATGTCTAATAACAAATTTGGTGGATTATTACTTTGTTATTCTATTGTTTTAGTTTTTGCTGTCCCTCATTACCTTCATTTTTTTAAATGTGGACCTGAATTAAGAATTTTTTAGATCGACGGCAAGGAGCGTGAAATTTAATTCCGTTAACCGTGTCTTAAAGAATAATAATTATAAATTGCAGGAGACGAACGAGATTTTTTGGTTATTTATTGGTAGCGCAAATCTTACTTTTCCTACGAATATTTAAAGGTTGACTAGTTATAGGTTTCTATGACTGCGACGCATACATCCGATACGATATTGGATAGGACGTCCAATCAGATAATGCGTCGCCGTCATACAAAACTCTTAATCAGTCGACCATTAGATACCTGGATCTGAGAATCGTAATAGTAGCTTTTTATCTTTGGAAAATTCACAAAGACTAAAGCCTAAGTACTAACGTACCGTGGGGGTCTTAAGCGAGGTAAGAGGGAGTTTGTTGACACGGGACTTAAATACTTGAAGATTTGGGGGAGGAAAGACCTCCGCGGGCAGCAGATTTCACCTTCTAGAAACTCTAGGGATAAAAGAACAAACAAAGTAGGAAGTGCGTGGCCGGTCCAGTTGGACCGTATAGGGATACATACGTGCGACACCACGAGTTTCTCTTTTGGGAACCGAGTGGAGGAATTATACTGGACAATTCTTCAAAGCAGAAGCCATGGAAGTACCTATAAAAAAGCTATAAATCCCCCACAGCTCGGCAATGGGCAAGAGAAGGAAGCCTTTCAGTAAGTGATGATAATGAGGCGAACAGCTCTTCTTTGAATGAAATCATGAATACTAAGGATTGTGGGGGCACCGTGCCCCAATCATGAGAACAATATTTATTCCAACGGGGGTCGGATTTGCGGCACATACAAAGTGTATAAATTAGAAGGGAAAAATACTTTCTGGCTTGAAAGAGAAATACAAGCTTTTTTGAAGCTGCGTTAGACGGAACAAGCCGACGCAATACCGCTGCCCAAATAGCCAATGGAATTTTAATGAGCTTGTAGGAAAACAACTTCATCCAATTACATTGTCTATGGGCAGCGGTTCCGTCCTACCCAGCAGAGAAAAACCCTCGCTAGGAAAACGTACCTTTAAAGTTATTCTCAAATGTGCGGCCTACAAATTAAAGGTGTCTTTGCTCTTAGCTTGGCTTAGCGTTAGAAAGTCGGATGTGTGAAGCCGGCCTAATGCTATAATTCGCTATGAATTGTAATTTTCTTAATTTAATTTTGTTTATTGTTTGTCCTTTTCAATTACTATGTTAATTTTAATTAATTTACTGTCTTGAAATTTCTGAAGTTAATTGAAATCTAGACCCTAATATATTTTTATCAACCACTTTAATAAGGTGCTTTTTCATATATTAGTGGTAAAAAGAAATATACCAACTTAAAGTTCAACTTTCAACAAAATGATACATATAGCTTGGTAAAAATTGGGTTCTTACCTAAATAAAGTGTTTTATGGAGTAATTATTAACAAGGAAATATATTATTAATTATTAAATAAAAATAGTTTAAATGAGAAATAGAAAAATGTTAACTTTAGTATCTTATATTACAAAGGATTTTGCGCTTAGAGCCGCTTTTACAACGTCGTGTCGTTGATTTACTATTATACTACTACCCCAAAAAACTATATATTATAAAGATAAAATCATTATCTACGAATGTCAACTCGTGACATTGACATATTTTGTTTAGCTAGGACTTCAAACATTTGTCCTTTAACTCTTAGGTTAGAGTTGACACGACATTGTAAACGCGGCTCTTAAAAATTATTAAAGATTATAACTTCTTTTAAGGTAGAAACTTTTTATATATCTATATTTTTTGTAATTGTTTTATGTAACTATATTATGACGTTCTCTGTGTCCTTTTGGAATATTCATGACAATAAATCATTTCATTTAATTTAATTTCATTTCAAAAGTTTATATTTTTTATATATATTTATATATAAACAAATTTAAATTTACTTCATTGGTTATAAGAAGTTAGTTTTTGATAAATCGACAATATTTTTTTGTTTTTTAATTAAAATGAACGACTCTTGTAATTATATTCTTAAAAAATATTTTCATTCTTTATAAGTAAGGGGTTATTTAAAATCTCTTGTAACTTAACTTTAGTTTAAATTCTTGGACAAATACATCTTTTTTAGGTGAAGATAATTAAAAACCACCGTCACCAGCAGCGGAAAGTGACTCGGAAGATAATTTGCCACCACCATCACCACCTCCAGGTTCTCCACCACCCCATATTTTTCCGCCTCGTATAAAAGTTAATCCAGTAAATAATGTACCTGCTGCATATTTGGCTACAATTATACAGACTGCACAGCAACAGCAGGTAAGTTAACATACTTTTTCTATGCTTGTTTTTTATACATAAACCTTTTAGATTGTGTATTCCTTTTGACGCACTTTTAGATAGGATAAATAATACAGTCCGACCGAAACTGGTTTTCCGGCCAAAACCGAATGTTCGGCCGTGGCTTCAGTTTTGGCCGAAACCGTAACTTAAGTGGTTAAGTATAAAATACCTTAAAATACTGAAATTTTAGGCATTTTTCTCTTTATTCTGTATTAATTAGGGACATAAAATTAAAACACTGTATAATTATTTTGTTTTTACCATGTATTAAAAACATATATTATTTTTTATAATTTTTCAAATTAAAAGAGCGTTGCTGCGAAAAGCGAAGTTAGGCAAGAGCGCACGATAACTTCCGAAATCAGTTTCGGTTTCGGTAAAAGTTTTTTGGCCGAAACCGAAAGTTCGGTCAGACCCTAATAAATAAGTACTTGTTAAACGATCGCCGTTGTCAATATGTAGGTAAATGATGAGGCCTATCTTTGACCATGTATTATTGTCCCCTACACTATACAGTGTGTCCAAGATAAGAATCCTAAGCATGGAAATCTCACTATCTGTTATATATACAGCTTAGGTTAATTTAGGAAAAAGTTGTGTTTTTTAAAACTCATTTATATACCGTTTAGAAACTTGAAAAGTTTTCAAGGCCTGATGGGATTTTCTAACATAACAGGAATTTGACTATATTCATTTTATTTTTTCTGACTTTATTTGAAAAGATACCAAAAACTAATAACTAATACGAGGGATAAGGAGATAAATATGTATTCTTGGTCCATTTTTCTTTCCTCATGTTTTAAATTGACTTGTGTTTTAAATACAGGGTGATTCACGGTCGATGGTAGGTTAGACGTTTATGGAATACGGAACGTAGAATTTTTCTGAAAATTTAGCATCTTACATATTCTTACCTGTTCTATCGATCTAAAATATTTTCAGCATTGCGACGTTGCCGCTTCTATCAAAATGTTCTAGAAACTTTATTTTTTTAAATGGAACACAACAAGTTTTTATATTCGCCCTTTTATTATAATACTTTTTGTTAATATTGCCCTACACCTATCTCTATCGATTTTCGAGATAAAAAATAATTTGTGTTAAATATGGTCCAAAACATGGCCCTAATTAAACTTTAGTAAATAAGTGCGCTCAATTCACGAAAAGTTGATGTTTCGGTGGTAGTTTAGACAGACACGATGTATTTAATTTACATCGAGAAATCGACTCCATATCATACAGGTCGTGCTAAAATTACTATTGTTTCCGTTATTTCTAAAAGGGGTCAAAAGATCATTTTTTCAAATGAAACCCCCGTATATTCCTCAATAAAATAAAAATGGAAAAGAACGTTTTAAGATGATATATCATGTCCCTATACCTAAATCATCAAGTTTTCTTAATAAAGCCGCTTTTTTGTGAAAAATTATTTTTTAATTATTTTTATTTTAAGTAACCATGGAAATATCAAGCCTATGACAGTTTGGTGACTTTCATAGGTAGCGTATAAACAGTTATTGACAGTCTTTAAAATAATCTTCCAAAATGAAACGTGACAAAAAAATGGTTTCAAGAAAAATTTTAACTAAATGTTTTCTGTATTTTCAATAAGAATAAAATGAGCTTTTTTATTTATGATGACACACTTAATGCTCAGAGATATCTCGAAATACTAAGGAAGACTGTTACCGTTTTTGTCGATAATTTGTCTTTAGAGGAATATAGGAATTCGTGGTTTCAACTGAACGGATTGCCAGCTCATTGCACCCAGGAAGTTTCCAGGGAACTTTACGAAATGTTTGACGATCGTTGGTTTAGGCGTTTGGGGCCATGGGATTGGCCACCGGGATCACCCGATCTCACGCCGCTTGACTTTTTTTTGGCCGTTTTTAAAGGAAGGGTGTACATGACTCCAGTGCCTACTAAAGAAAAGCTGCGACGGCGAATAGTGTGGTGTATTGAAGATCTGAATCCCCATCAAATTGAAAAAACAAGCACGAGTTGTGTACAAAAGCACATTTTAAAATGTTTAGAATGTAATGGACAACATTTCCAGCATTTATTTTAAAAAATTGTTATTTTGTTTACAATTTTGTTATTTTTATTCGTCTTAATTATGTTATTTTCTGTACTTTCACATGTTAATTGAATTATTTTGTAGTCGTACAACTTCCTTTTGTTCATTGGTGTTAATTCAGGATACATTTGGTTAAATTTTTGCAACTTCTGGCAATGATTTGATCACACTCTCCATGTATAATAAATAATTTTATAAGAACTTCGTTTGAATAATTAGTATTTGCGTTCATTTTGGAAGATTATTTTAAACACCATCAATAACTCTTCAAAAGTTACTTATAAAAGTCACCAAACTGTCATAAGATTGATATTTCCATGGTTACTTAAAATTAAATTCTCTAAAACATATTTTTTACAAAAAGCGGCTTTATTAAGAAATCTTGATGATTTAGGTATAGGGATATGATATGTCATCTTAAAGTGTTCTTCTTCATCTTTTATTTTATTGAGTAAATTTGAAAAAATGATTTTTGACCTCCTTTAAGAATAACGGAAATAATAGTAATTTTAGCACGCCCTGTATGATATGGAGTCGAATTCCCGGTGTAAATTAAATACTTCGTGT
The DNA here is from genome assembly GCA_014170235.1 of Listronotus bonariensis. Classification (NCBI taxonomy): domain Eukaryota; kingdom Metazoa; phylum Arthropoda; class Insecta; order Coleoptera; family Curculionidae; genus Listronotus; species Listronotus bonariensis. The sequence goes on along the minus strand of JACEGR010001799.1, from coordinate 105,968 downwards.
CTGTCCAAACTACCACCACAACATTAACTTTTCATGAATTGAGAGCACTAGTTTACTAAAGTTAAATTAGGGCCATGTTTTGGCCATATTTAACACAAATTATTTTTTATCTCGAAAACTGATAAAGATAGGTATAGGGCAATATTAACAAAAAGTATTATAATAAAAGGGCGAATATAAAAACTTGTTAATATAGAGGGTGTTCCATTTAAAAAAATTAAGTTTCTAGGACTTTTTGATAGAAGCGGCAACGTCGCAATGCTAAAAATATTTTAGATCGATAGAACATGTAAGATGCTAAATTTTCAGAAAAATCCTGCGTTCCGTTTTCCGTAAACTTCTAACCTACCATCGACCGTGAATCACCCTGTATATATAAATTTTGAGGATAACGGAAATCTTTTGCAACGGGTACACAGTGGTGCAACCAGTATTGCGTTTTCGGTTTTTTTATGGAGAGAACACCAGAAAAACAAAATAGAACATAATTAAAAAAAACTTGTGTTGTTCAACGTTGGCTCTGTATCTGTCAAAAGAAAATATTTTAAACTAATATGTCTAGTTTTGTTGGCCAATTAAAAATAACTGCAACTTACTAAATATTTTTTCATCAATATTTGTATTAGTACTGGGATTTACATATTGGTAATATACAGTTCATGTCACTTTAAAATTTTCATGGGTAATTATTTTAATGCGTGTCGCGTCATTGATACTACATGGTCAAACGTAGCCCGTAGAATATTGTTATTAGTGTTCCTTAAAAAAAATTTAGCCCTGTAACGTTATATTTTTAATTTGTAGCCACCTATTTAAATGACTTATTCTTTCTACTGTCACTAAAACATGTTGTATGATTTTTAGGCAGGCTTCTTTTTAATGTTTTTTTTTTGCAGATTCAACAGCAGCAACAACAACAGTTGCATCAGCAACAACAGCTGCAGCAACAACAACAGTTGCAGCAACAACAACAGTTGCAGCAACAACAACAGTTGCAGCAGCAACAACAACAGCTACAACAACAAAAACTACAACAACAACAAATGCAGCAACAACAGTTACAACAGCAGCAACAACAATACCAATCAAACGTTTACTGCCCTCCGATTAACCTTCTTATGGCGCCACCACCCCCACCTCAGGGTTAGTTAGCTCAGTTTATTACCATTTTACAACTATTGTCTCATTTCGCAGTGTTACTAAAAAAGTAATACTATCACTCAAAATTTAGTAGTTTTTAAATCACGATAAATTTTTTGCCATAATATTTTTTTATGACAAAATAAACCGATACTTCCTTAAAATAAAATTAAGTCATCTAAAAAACATAATAAAAAATATTTTATTTTACCCTTAATAACAATTTAAACGTAAATTCCATTTTAAAAAATATCCAAGGGTCAATGACCCCTGTTTACAGGTTTAAAATTTTGTAACTGCACTGCTAATTACTACTCAGTTTAACTACAAATTGTAAAAACTAAACTAATATAAAAATCCAATGACTGAAAAGCAAAAAATAACACCAAAACTACAAAAAAGCTTTCATTAAGATTGTAAACAAAGAATTACGGAAACGATTATGTCACAATATTTAGTGAACATAGGCTAAAATGGAATCGAGCAATCCTTATTTAAAAGTTCTCCCTTGTTTCTATTCTATATTATTTGAATATAGCAATTTGTATTTTATGTTTAAGGTCATCCGACGACTATACCTGCTCACCATGGAACTGCGGCGCCATCTGCAGCTTCACCCCACGGCCCTCAATCACATTTTCATCCTTCGCTTGCGCCACCACCGCCACCACCCCCAGTTAGTCCACATAATCATCATTCATCTGGTTCACATCATCTTCATTCATCTGGCTCTTCTAGAAAATCGGGTAATTTTTTAAAATTAAATTACTAATACAAGTATTTTTTTAAGTCATAGTTGGAATTTCGAATGTTCAAAGTTAGATTAACATATTTTTTGCAAATACTAGAAAAAGGGTGTATATTTAAACTAAAGGCCCAGTTGTACAAAGCAGGTTTAATCTCGGTTCTACTTAACTGAGGTCAGGACTTTGAACTTTCCGTAAAAATCTCAATTTCTTTCAATTCCTTTACACTGACAGCACTATAGGGATTTCACGAAAGTTCAAAGGCCTGACCTCAGATCAGTAGAACTGAGTTCAAACCTTCTTTGTACAACTGGGCATAAGCAACACAAATTTTATTTGCTTGAGAAGGCACTGTTTGTTGAAACAATTGTGGGACATACTTCAACAGTTCAACTTTTGACAAATCATTTTATTTTTTTTTGGTGTGATTGTACAGGGTTTTCATTTATATTTTGCCACCCACTTTTACCCATAACCAAGAAGGATAGAAAAAACTTCTTGTATGAAAGTTTTATACTTTTTCATCTATTATCTTTTAAGCATAACAAAGGAAACAAATAAACATCAAAAACTCGAGAAAAATAAGGAGGCAAACTTTTTTAAATGGAACACCCTGTATATTATGTCATAATTAAAAATAACTTTTAAAAAGCTTACAAAAATACCACATTTGATTTGTCTATCTTTAATAGTTATCGAAATATGACCACTTAAATCTGAAAAATACTAGATATTATAATTTCCATTATACCTACCCAAGGCAATAAGCTGAGACTGTAAAACTATCAAAGATATAGATTTCAAATGTGGTATCTTTGTAAAGCTTTTTAAAAGACCTTTTTAATGGTTATATTTGTGTCATTTAACTATGTTAATTGACAAAAAATTCTATTTATACCGAAAACACCTTTGCCCCTGTACAAAATACCAAATAACTCGTTTCTTTGAACACACTAATTTTATTGATAGTAAGCAGGCGGTAAACAATCAAATTTTTCGTCAAACACGTTTGTCAAATACGAAAATTTGAGCATATGCTGTTTTGTTTCAAAACCAACATGTTCAACTAACTGGCGAAAAACCCCTAACAAATAAACGGAAGTTTAACAAAACTTAATTGGATGTATGCGGTTATAGTGTGGCAAATATATTTGACAAACGTGTTTGACGACCTCTATTTAAAAAAATGTCTCTATTGATTTCTTCATCAAAAATGTATGATAAACTATACAGTGAGCATATTAAAAAGGGGGAGCTTATCTTTTGAATGGGACAAGATATCAAGATCAGGTAAAATTTGGGTGAAAGAAAAAAGGTGTCACTTTTTGGTATAAAAATGATTTTGTTCACGTGGCCCAGTGCCAAGGGGGCACTAGAAACTTCTTTTCAAATGGAATGGGGGGTCATGAAGTACCTCGTTTTTCTTTTGATTTGCTATTTATCACCGTTTTATTTTTATATTTGTTTTCTGTCACGTGGCCTAGTGTCAAGGGGGCACAAGCAACTTTTTGCCAAATGGAAAGGTCCTTTAATACTATATTCAACGCCACTTGGTTTTTGAAATCGGCCCATCCGCTCCAGATTAGAAGCCAATACCATTAAAAACACATTCTTTTTACACTATTTAAGCTCAATTTCAAACGATTCTAAGTCTGGAACGACTGGACCAATTTTAAAAAAGTAGCGTTAAGTAGAGAATCAAAATGCCCTTAAAATTAGAAAAAAATATTGCAAGTGCCCCTTTGGTACTAGGTCACATGACAGACATTATTTTTATGCCAAAAAGGTTGTTTAAGTGACACACTTTTATACAAATTTTACTAGACTTCATTATCTTTTGTTTCATTCAAAAGATAATGGTGGGGGAAGGATTTTTTGATATCCTCACTGTATGTGAATTATTTCTGGTTTTTAGATTAGGGAAGTAAATATGTAACTAAAATAAAATAAATAGCTGACCTACCTATTGATAGTTCTAAAAATTAAAGGTAATTAATTTTCTGCTATCATAATATTTGTCACTCTAACAGTAAAATATCCGTCACACGGTCAATATTAATGAAGTAATATTATTTACGCACTATTTTATGAGATTTTAATATTCTGTCATTGTACCCCTTACACCTTCAATATTATTGATCAATATCAATATTGCCAAAATAAGATTGACCGTCCAATGGTGGCTTAATAGAATTATTTTAAAATAATTAGAACTAAAATATTTTTCTACTTCACTTTTAGCCGTTAATGAGTATATTGAGTACATACTGTTAATATTTAAAAAACCGGTAATTATTGACCTATAGTTTTAGTGTAGTGGTGTAAGGTGTTTTTGATTTAGAATTAAATTATTATTAATTTAAGTTTATTTAAAAATAAAACTTTTGTTTTTAAGAACCCTTGTATATTTACAAATTTTTTTAATAGTATTTGTGCACACAAAAAGACACTTTTTAATTAAAAAGTTTATTTTTGAATCTTGTACAGGGTCAAAGTTATTTCGTGTATAAATATAGTTAGGACACCATGTAGTATTAAGGTGGAACGAAAAACAAAAAAAAATATGTCATGTCAAGTCAAACTGTACAGTTTTTAAAATTTGCATCTTGATATACAAAAACTCATGTTAAAATCTGAACACTTTAACTTTATATCTTCAGGTTTCTTATTGCGCCTGAAATTTTCAAAATCTCTTAATTTTAGTGATTCTCTTAAGTGAATTAAACCATCTTATAATACATATTTTACATATTGCTTGAATAACTTAATTTGTATGTCTAAAGGATTTTTAATCTGTTTAAAAGCTGCCTGCCTCTGTCTATTGTTCGATTAATTACAGCGCTTTGGTGATAATAGCATTTGGAAACGGTGGTACTGGCTAAGTCTTGCGTTGTTAGAGGATTTTGAAATGGTATCTAAAAGCAATTCACACCAGTGCCGGATTAAGACTACATGATGCCTTAAGCAGTCGATTCCTGTGGTGCCCCCTACCAATGAAATTTTTGAGGACCATAAAAAAAGGTCGTCACTTTTTCTAAAACAGAAAAGTAATTACATTTGGTTGCCAAAAATGTGTAAAAAGACTATTTCTTACTAGGGATGCGACATCAAAGCCAAACATCGATGTTTCTTAAACATCGATGGCACGGACGAATTTAAAGCTTTTTTATGGTGGGGGTGGCTTAACTGGCAAAAAGGCAAAATTTGGTATCTAAAATTTTTTGAAGAGTAAAAGAAAAAAAGTTCCTTCTTTTTTTCCCTACTATTACACTATTACATGTTGGTCCTAATTTTTTCCCTACTACTACATGTTTTTCCTATCAGACTATCAAAAATCTTACTGGCAAAATGACAAAGTTTAGCATCCAAAATTTTTGAAGAGCAAAAAATGTCCTACTTTTTTTCTACTATTATGTGTTGGTCCTACTTTTTCCCCTACTACTACATGTTTTTCCTATCAAACTATTAAAAATGTTATTAAATTACTAAAATTATACGTTCTTAACTCTTTCCAAATAACCCGATGTTACAACAAGACATCGATGTTCATATCGATGTTTCGATATTCCACCATCGATGGCAAAACATCGATCAATCTAACATCGATGTTTTCATAGCATCGATGAACATCGTGCATTCCTATTTATTACGAAAAAACCTTTACGTATTTCCATTTATACAAAAAAGGGCATAAACATGGTTGTACTTTTTCTTTCTTTTCTACTCTTTAAAGAGTGTCCCCTTTGTAAAGCCCCCACAAGGTGATGCCCTAAGCAGTTGCTTAATTTGCTTATAGGTTAATCCGGAACTGTTTACCACATTGTATAGTCAACAAGTTCAAACGTGTTAAACAAAAATAAAACTCATTCGATTCGGAATGACGTCTAGAAAAACATTTTTAAAGGCTTATTAGCACATAAAAAATTGCAATTGTTATTAACAAAATGAGAAAAAAGGGTGTTTGGTTTTGTTAATAAGTTTAAAAATAACAACATTTAAGGAACTTAAAAAAAGGAAAACTTTTATGTCGTAATTAATAAAAACTGAAATTGGAAAAAAATAGTTAATTAACAAAGAGGTAACTTTTTGAAAAATTCACATAATTTTTTAATGGAGTTTATTTCGCTTAAGTGTCTAGATTACGCCATACTTTTTTCACATTTTTAAATTGTTATTTAATACTTCAAAATTATTTAAGTGATATACAGGCCTTTCAGACGACGCCCTATGCCGTAAGGACCTTTGAAGCCCTGTTTTGAGCGTTCAAAAAAATATAAATAATGAAGATGGAGTTCCGGGAATTTAAAACTTTTTTATTGGAAATTTCTTGCTCTTTTAGGATCTTTTTTTTTAATTCTTTAAATAAATAACATGTTATGCGTTTTATAAATAGAAAATGGTTTTATACCTGCATCCCAATGAGCTAATCGTGTTATATTTTCGACCACACAAAAATACTTCTGGTATCTGCATTTTAGCTGATACAGTCGTGCCAGCCTCGCGTTAAGACAGTTTAGCTCTCCTGATCTGCATTTTATCTACTGTGCACTGTGCATGGTGAATTGTTTTTAAACATCATTCCAATATCCTCCAACAACGCAAGTTATCGCCAATACCACCACCATTAACGTTGACGAATGCGATTACTACCAGCGCGCTATACCTAAACTTAAGCAATATAACCATAGGCGGAAGTTTTCACATGGTTAAAAAAACCTTTAGACATACCGATTAAGTTATAGTTAAAAAAAAAACATTTTTATTATTTCAGTGTAAACATATTAAGCTTCAAGCATAATGTAAAATATGTATTGGTAGATTTTTTAATTCGCTCTAAATAAATTGATAAAATAAAGATATTTTGCAAATTTTAGACCCAATGAGGAAACTGAAGGCAAAAGGTGGGGCGCTTAAATTTTAACACGAGTTTTTGTATATCCAGAGGCACATTTTGAAGACTGTACTAAAATGATGTAAAAATTTTCTTTTTTCGTTCTTCCTCAAGAGTATATTAACATAATGATTTTTCTTTTATATTTTAGGTCGTCATCGTCACTATTAGCGGGAAAAAATGTTGTATTTTGTAAAATTTAATAGTTTCTACGAAACGTGTAATGTAAAAGTACTTCAGCTTATTAATTTATTGTACATTATTTAGTCTTTCTAAGGAAGAATATTGGTATGTATTTTTTTAAGATAGAATATTATTAGGCTGACGTTTGTTTGTATTTGATTTATGTACAAAGCCTTTAAATTTAAATACATAACCCATCTTAGTTATGTGTTTGAATTCTTAATGAAATTAATATAAAAGACAGTTTTCATAACCTACTGTTTTAAAGTAAAATAAACACACTAAGACATACATTTATATAACACAACCCAAACACTAAAATAAGAATACTTACTAAAGCTCTAAGGGTTTTGTGAAGACCCTAATATTCGTAATATTCGTCAGTTTCTCTAGTTTTGATATAGAGGGTGAGTCATAAGTCTGACAAAGCTAGTTTGCTTGATATTCATAAAACTTTTTAAAATTTGTTTTTCGTAGGTTTATAGCCACGCATATTTTAAAATTATTTTGATGTATACAGGGTGTATCACAAACGCGTGGCAGTATAAAGTTATGTTTCTTTAATCGGATCGCCTATATTTTATAGTTTTGATAAATTCCATTTTAGACTCTAACTCTTTTTGTTATAGCTTATATAGGGTTAAATCTTAAAAGTTAGTAATTATTGTAGTTTCTTTTGGAAAAATGTTGCTTTTTCCTATTTACGAATATTATTAAAGTTGCCTGGAGACGCAATTAGCTAATAGGAAGAAGAAATTAAACTGTTGTATTTCGTGAAAATTTTAATTAAATGCGTAGCAAAGCGCTTTCGGTACAACCATCATCAGCGCTACTTGTCAAGCAACAGGAGCCATAGCTCGGGAGTGCATAAATAAGTCAAACAAATCACATATTAAAATATGTTTAAAATATAGCCTTTAAAAGGAGAGTGTTAAAATTCAAAAATTTTCTGTCGCCTTTTAAAGAATATATTTTAAACAAATTATAATATGTGATTTGTGTGTTTGTAATGTAAATTACTATTTTTTGAACATTTGTTTGACTTATATATGCACTCCAGAACTATGACTCCTGTTTGTTGACCAGTAGCACTGATGATGGGTGTACCGAAAGCGCTCTGCTACGCTTTTGGCATTTTATTAAATTTTGCACGAAATATAACAGTTTTATTTCTTCATCGTACGCGTACACACAGCCACACCCTATCCATTTAAATTAGCCAATAGTTTATATTTGTACATATTATTAATAAATATATTTTAATTATACAGGGTGTCGAGCAAACGATGGTAAAATTTAAACGTTCAAAATTTTCTTATTTCACATTAAACAATTTTAATAACTGTAATTTTTAAATCTACAGGTAGACCCATAATAGGCTACTCATTTTAATATTTGAATTATTTATTTTTAGTTTACCAAACAAACTTTTTATTATACTAAATCACAGCTAACTCTTTGGGATTTATAATATAACTTATACATATTTTGCTAATTTAATCCTGACTTTTAAAAATCACGTCTTCTAAATGACCTCCACCAACTTCAACACGTTTTTATATTAGATAAAAAGTGGTTCATTACAAAGCGTAGCAAACCTTCGTTTATTCCTTTAACTTCTTTACGAATTTTGACACTTTGAGTTCCTCGATTGTACCTGGACGACTTGCAAACACTTTGGCTTTTAAATATCCCCACAGGAAAAAATCGGGTGCCCTGTAATGAACCATTTTTAATCTAATATTGAACGATGTATTGAAGTTAATGAAGGTCATTTAGAAGACGTCATTATTAAAAGTTAGAATTATATTTGCCAAATATTTATAAGTTATCATAAATCCCAAAGAGTTAGCTGTAATTTAGTATAATAAAAAGTTTGTTTGGTAAACTAAAAAAATATTATTCAAATATTAAAATGGGTTGCCTATTATGAGGAACCCTGTGTAAAAACTTTTGATTGTATCAAAATACTTAATAATGACATTGTTAAGAGTATTTTAACCTGGTTTCTTCTTATCTTATTAAATTAATTTTAATATACATACACTAGTCATCCTTGCTTAGAAAGACAATTTAGTTTTTAATAAATTGTACATACTCGTTCATGTCTTATGTAATAATAATATATCTTTTTTATTTTTTCTTTATTACTTTATAGTCTAAGATCCGAATAGGAAGCGACCTGCACCCACCTGTTTATCGGTTAAAAATCTATTTATATTAAATATGGTATTTAAACAAAGGTATTGCCACAGGCTTACCTAAATAATTATGTTGAAAGGTATATAGCGTGTTTTTGGAAGTTCCTTACCAAATGGAAAACTTTTTAGTTATTAACTTTACGAAAAGAAGTTCCTTTTCATAAAAAGTTCTGCTTGATAAGAAAATACAATTCCACAAAAATATTTGAATGTTGGATATACAGGGTGGCCTAAAAAGACTTGTTTCCAAATTAAAGTACAGGGTATTTCCTAACTACGGTACGAAACTATAAAGGGCGATTTCTTATGTCATTTTATAAAGAAAAGTTCCTATAAATATATGTACGTATGTCCGGAGTTGCTTCGTTTCTGAGATACAAGAAGTTAATTTTTTTAATGTCGGTATTTTATGAATATGTCAAATACAAAGCCATATATGAAAAAATGTACGACACTAGAATGTGTTTTTAGTTGCTTCATAGGAAAAAATATAAAACCTGCAAAAAAGCCAAAAGCCTTGACTCAAGGCTATATTTAAATAAAAAAATATCCTTAAAATTTTGTCATACCCTGTATAGTGGTAACCCCAAATTTATTTAAATACATTCTAGACTAGTTAATAAAATATGTATTTTTAAATAATTAATAAAGAATGTACCAAAAAATTGTAATAATTTTTGAAAATCTAAATAAAAAAAAACAAAATCCATAGCTTTCATATAATTCATAAAATTGGAAAGAAAAAAAGTGAAATATTATTGCTGTTATGTAGAGTAAAAAAAATTATCATTATACAGGGTGTGTCAAAAATTATGAGGTTATTTTTTAAATTTAAATATAGCCATGGACATAATTTTTTAGGCAAGCCTGTGGCAATACTTTTGTTTAAATAAAATATTTAATATAAAAGTGTTTTTATCCGGTAAACAGATGGGTGCAGGTCGCTTTCTACTCAGATCTTAGACTATTAAGACACTGTTTATATTAAAAAATCTTAATAGTTATTCTAGTTTAAATAAAGTTGGGCAATTTTATAAAGTTGGTACATTTTTTTCTACACAACTAGTTTAGCATATGTACAGGGTATTTCATTAAGGGTGGATAGGTAGCCTATCTAAGAAAGTAATGGTCGGAGGATATTAGAAAATCGAATATGAGAAATCGTTTTATCTTTATAACTACCACTAGGGGCGTAACAGCTATAGTTGTTTATAAACATGCTTTTTCTTGGAAATAACCCAGTATTAGTTAAAAATATAGTATTGCATTACTGCGGTATTGCTATTAGAATTCTGCATCTTTCTGATGTATCACTTTTCTATGTAGGGCGTAAAATAAACAAGCTTCTAGAGTTCGGTCACGGGCTTTTCCGTCCGACCAATCAACGAACACTAAAGGTCAAAGCACACTAGGCGCTCAAGTCTCAGTACGCTCACCGACCGGACAAATATTTTACATACTTTTTAAATAAATGACCTTGAATAACATTTAAATAGCATGTAAAATATTTGACCGATCGGTGAGCGTACCAAGACCTGAGCGCTGGGTCCAATATTTTAACCAAACTTAAAAATATTGAATTATTATCCAAAGACTACAGTAAAGCACTGGAACCGGTAATTTGATTGGTTTGAAGCACCACAGGCGGCCATGCAAAACTGTCACATTGGGGGGTCATGGATAGTTCTGGTTAGTTAAATCTTTTTTTTATATTCTTTAATAAAGCGAATTATAAAAAAACTAACCATGACCACTACCCATGTGAGAGTTTTGCATGACCGTCTGTAAGCTTTAAATCAATCAAATTACCAATTCCGGTCTTTTTACTGTAGTCTTTGGATGAAAATTTAAGATTTCAGTGGCGAAACAGCAAGTTTTTGGAGGGGCTTAAGTCCCTGTTTAGAGTATATTTGCCGAAAAACACTAATATCCTTTAAAAGTTCAATAGTTTTGGTGAGGCTAATCGCCGTCTCGGCTAAGCCCCCTCCTAATTGTGCCTATTGCATGATTTTTGAGTTTGGTTAAAATACTTACAGAACCTACTTTTAAATAAAAATATATTTAAATAATGTTTTCTGTCCAAATAAAAAAATCTATTGTAATTCAAGTTTCAAGGACGTTTTATGCCAAACGTAACTTTTAGTATTCGTTGATTGGTCGGACGGAAAAGCCGGTGGCCTAACTCTAGACGCTTGTGTAAAATAAGGGCTGTAGGGGAGAGTAGTTTTACTGCTAAAATTCCCATGATAATGATTTACCTTAACAGAATTTAACGAACTGCATTTCATTTTAAAGAGAAACTTAACAAATAAGTCAAACCCTATCATATTGTTTTTTGTTGCTTTCCCTATAGGGCGCTATTTAGCGAGTTTAGAGATTTTCATATTTTTTCTTAAAATTTTAAATGGAATGCTATAATTATTTTATTACAAAAATGGAAAGTAAATCAAATTTTCAACAAAAAATCCCAAAAACCGCATATCAATATCTTTATTCGTTGAAAAGTTATTGCATAAACAACGTGTCTTATTAAATTCGTTCGTAAAAAACAATTAAATTTTCAACTTTTTTGATCTAGGATATCATGACAAATTAAACATATTTTTAAACTTTATCCTAATTATGATTTTACTAATATTGATTATAAAAGTACTAGTAAAATAACACTATGATAATAATTATTATAATAATAGAATTAACAAAAATAATATCAACATTAACATTACTACACTACACAACTAGATGTTTATTTATTAATGTTTAAATTTATCCAGGTCTTGCTAATCCATTTAATAATGTCAATATTGTTAAAATTTTAGTGTTGTTTTAAATAGTTAGTCTTTTACCACGTCCTAAAGTTAGGCCCTAAAATTAAAATTTAAAACAAATTGTAAAGAAAGGCCCGAAAAAGAAGCAAGTTTTTTAAAATGTGTATTAAGACCCTTTTCGGTCGTCTAAATAGGCTTAAACTGGTTTTTATATTTGTTTATTCTGTTATTATAATTATTCTAAAATATCCGACACGACGTATCCCAATTGCCTCAGCAGACGAAGGGATCCAAGGACCACATATTTCTGCATTTTCATTACCAGTTGTTCGGGTGTATTTTGACATGCTGGAATGTACCTCAACACCCTTAATACGTTATCCTTCATGCCTCCCAAAACGCTAATTATCAGGACAACTAATCGCACGGTATACTCCGGATAGAGCCTTCGAAGTTCGCCAAGAAGATCTTGATATTTGTCTCGTTTCTCCCGTTCTTTTATATCGATGTTAGTTTACGCTGGAGCGGAGAACTCTATTACATACATGGTGTGGTTTGTCTTATCAAGGAGAACGATGTCTGGTTTTTTCGCTTGTATTTGATGCGTGGTTGGGAACGCATAGTTCCAGTATATGCGCCAGTTATCATTTTCCACTACTGCCTTAATGTCTCCGAAAGCAAATGGCAGTATTGCTGTTGTTTCATCAATACCGTAGTAACGTCTGAGGTGATACTAAAGTACCCGAAGATCGTCATTATGCCGATGGATTGACAGCATGCACTGGAAAAGCTGACAATAAATGCATAAGGGTTTCGGGTTGCTGTCGACAGGCTTGACATGCGGTGTCAAGAACGTTGGAAAATTGGCTTCGGTACACGAATGTGTTTATTACCCCATCTTGGCATGCTAGAAAAATAGTAAGAATAATTATTACCATTTTGTTATTTTTATGGGTATTTTGATTATTATTAATAAAATTATAGTTAGGATAAAGTTTAAAAATATATTTTACTTGTCATGTCATAATAAAATGAATTTGTTAAAAAACGTTGGTTTTGCAATAACTTTTGAACAAATAAATATCTAGATATGCAGTTTTTGGATTTTTTGTTGAAAATTTAATTTAGGTATTATTTTTAATAAAATAGTTATAGTATTCCATATTGTATTTAAAATTTTAAGGAATAATATAAAAATATATATAAACTCGTTAAAAAGCGCTCTTTAGCGGAAGCAACAAAAGAAAATGTGACCAGATTTGACTTTTTTCTTAATCAGTAAAGGTTGCTCTTTAAAATGAAACCCAGTTCGTTAAATTCTGTTAAGGCAAACTAAAATTATGATTTTAAGCAGTAAACCTTTATTCTTCCCTACAGCCCTTATTTTACGCCCCACAAGAAAAAAGTGAATTAAAAAGACGCAAAATTCTAAGAACAATAATATGGTAATTTTTGTTCCAACTTATACGGCCTAATTTCCAAGAAAAATATTTTTATATATAAATATAGCTGTTAGCGGTTTAGTTTAAAATAATTTCCAGCGGTTTCTAATAGTCGATTTTCTAAATAGGATTTTCTTCTTATATCCTACCACCCTTACTTCCTGAGATATGCTACCTATCCACCCTTAATGAAATTCCCTGTATATTAGACACCTATTTTATAATCATATTTTAAGGTGTGATTTTAAAATTCTATTTAGATAATAATATTTAAAAATAAATTTACAATAATAGTGTAAAGAGCCTTTACAAGTGAGGGATGACAATATTTTTTAACTGGTAAGTATCGCCAGCAGTCTTAAGGTGAATATTATATTCACACGTTTTCTAAAAAAATCCTACAGGTAGTCTTGACTTTTCAGGCAGGACGAGACGTTAGTAGTATTTTGTTTCCGGCTTGCGTTAAGCATCAAAGGGATGTATCGGGTGTCAAGCAGTGGCGGCTCGTCAGAGGAGGCAAGGGAGGCTTAGCCTCGCCATAAAATTTAAGGCTATTTATCTTAATAAATTTAAAGGTATTGAGAAAGAATTATGAATATATATTTTTTAAAACGCTTGGATATCATTACTTTACCATTAATTTCTAATATAAATACATAATATGCTGAAATAAACCAGTGTTGGATTTACCAACAGGCTGAGTAGGCTAAAGCCTAGAGCGGCAAATTTTACGGGGCGGCAGATTTACTTCATAAGTTGTTTATTTCGATTTAGAAACACTGTAGAAGTAGAAAAATGAAACTGAGGTTCTTTTTTTGCTATTCAAATTTTTTTCCCAACCAAAAAACTTAAAAATTAGGGGCGGCAAAAATTGATAGCTTACGGGCGGCAAATATGTAAATCCGCCACTGGAATTAACACTGTCACTATATACCACACTGTGTCAAACCGCCCACAAATCCGCAAAAATTTGAATAACGAAGAAACCATCAACCCCAAATAATAAATGCCATACGTAGCAAGGGAGGCAAGCCTCCGGCCGCTTTAAAAAAACACAGCTCTGCGAGCCCAATCAAGCGGAGACAAACGTCCCGTGTTTTAATTTTCATTGCGGAAATTAAAGCGCCATAGGAGGTTAGCCTCAGTTGGTCTTTGTTAGTGTTGGACGCTCGACGTGTGTTTATTTTTGTTTTGATTTGGTTATTCGGGATGGCCTGACGGGCTGGGCCTGATAAAAATATTTCGATAAATCGTTTTAGTGTTTCTTGGTAATATTTGTGTATAAAACAGGCAGTATAGCAGTGCTTTTTGGTAACATTTTTAATGTGTTTTTAAAGTGTTTTCTTTCAAGGTGTTTTCGGTAAGTTTTTTTATTTTAATACAAAATTTTTGTTTTCATTTGTGCAAATATTACGTATTTTGCTTTAAATAGGTTCGACATGCGGCACCCCAAAAAATTACCGGCCTTTGCTGTGTTTATATAATCTTAATGACTTTAGCCTCGCTTGTTCACCAATGTACGAGCCGCCACTGGTGTCAAGTTAAATATTTACACCCCTCTTAACCATGCTGCACCCCTTGTAACCGAATATTTTTTTGTTACCTAAACACACCTAATTGCAAATATGGGCATTTAATGATGATATGGCCCTTCCCCTCGGAAAGTTGATATGACCGCCCCTGCTCTTAACGGTATTTTTATCGTACAAAATAAATTAAAATATTAATTTGTAGGATTTTCTGCAGTTTTTAAATTAGTAATACGATGTTTATTATCTCTTAAGAAATAAAATGTTATAATTTTTGAACTTTTAATCTGTGTTGTAATTAGTGTTTTGTTTCAATGCCTACTACAATAAACTTAAATATCAATTTATGCAATATAACAGTAAACGTGACATTAATTGAACCAAATGGTCAAGTTACCTTTGATCTCGTCATTTTTTCTTTTAATTCACGTGTCACTAGTTTTAAAATTTGACAATTTGCAAATAAGAATAGAAATTATAGAAAATTAATAGTAATAATTTGGGTTGCCATAACTTCTATAGCCAATGCCGAGACACCTTAATTTCTGGTATGTTTATGTGTAGGGGGCGGGTCCACTATATCTTATGTTTTAATATATTTAAAAAATTGGCATTTTAAAGTTATACTAACATTGCAAAATTGCTTCGACAGAGTCTGCCAACAGTCGTATCATCTCGTCGCACAGTGTGACGAAATTGAAAAAAAGGGACATCAATGCTTTTAAATTAGCGAATGTTTGTATTGATATAATAATCATGAATGTTGATAAAATTGTGCGAAAATATTTGTTTTACAGTATACAGGGTGATCAGTTTTAAATCGGCACTATTGCTAACTTCTTTATTATTGGAGATACGAAGTCGGGTAAATTAGAGAAGTAGTAGTATTTTTCCGCTGATTAACGTGCGGTCAACAATAAAACAATTGAACATCGGGTTTTCCATTTATTTAAAAAATATACTTTTTTAAGGAAACACCCTGTATATTATATCAGCAATCGAAAGTTCTATCAAGAAGTTTTAAACAAAGTCCTCATGTGTTATATCCAATTTTTAATAGTTTCGGAAATATGGCCATCCTCGGGAATTTGATAGTAAACTGGCATTTTAAAAATAGAACACCCTGTATATTGCATCACCATTAAATAGATATTTTTATAGCTTCAAGCTATAAGCACTAAGTTTAGTGTCAAAGATAAAATAGACATTAATATCTACTATTTTTTAGATTTGAATGGCCATATTTTCAAAACTACAAGAGATAGACATATCAAATGTGGTATTTTTTAAAGCTCTTTAAAATATCTATTTAATGGTAATGCAGGGTGTTCTATTTTTAAAATGCCAGTTTACTATCAAATTCCTGAGGATGGCCATATTTCCGAAACTATTAAAAATTGGATATAACACATGACTTTGTTTAAAACTCTTGATAGATCTTTCGATTGGTGATATAATATACAGGGTGTTTCATTTTAAAAAAATATATTTTTGCAATAAATCGAAAACCCGATGTTTAATTGTTTTTTTTACAGCACGTTAATCAGCGGAAAAATACTACTACTTCTCTAATTTAACCGACTTCTGCCAATAATAAAATAGTTAGCAATAGTGCCGACTTAAAAATGATCACCCTGTATACTGTAAAACAAATATTTTAAGTTTACAGATTAACCTAACCATGGCCTGGCTTGATTAATGCAAAACCTTAAATCTCAATTTATTTGATTCATTTACAAATTTGTTTTGAATCCGTATCGACTAATGCAAAATAAATAAATACCGCTGCAGCATGTGAAAGAAAAGCATTTTTTTCTAAGAATAGCAAATATTAGCAAATAAAAAATTTGCGCTTTTTTTCTCTAAAGGTGGCCCGGTCAAACAAGATATTTGCGAAGTTATACAAATGTAAACTTTTTTTATAAGTCAACGGAAACGTTAACTTTATAAAAAAAGACTGTAAATTAAAAAAAAGCGTTATCGTGTAATTACTGCATAATTTTTCAAATAATTAACAGAAATATACTACATCAGGTTAATAGATTTGGCACACAAAAATAATTTTTAAACAACTAATACTTTTGTAGTACAATTTTTTTTTAATAGACAATGTTTTTGCCTAAATTTTTGTGACTTAGGGAAGGGCAAGTTTCAATTGAATTTATTTGGAAACTAAAAGTTGTAAAAAAATGAATGTGCACCAACATAGCCTAGGGTATTGCCAATTTGTGACAATGAAAAAAATTGTACTTTTCAATGTTGACTTTATACCCAGATGTCCACTTTTTTACCCATATCGACACACTGTGCGTCGGTCCGCTGACATGCCATTAACAAAAAAATCTCTGAATTGGTATAATGTGACGAAATAAGTATTTACATATTTTGATACAAAATTACATTTTTATTCCATATCGTAAATCGGGACTTTTCGCTATGAAATCGGGACATAGGGCCTAATGACGGTGCCAGTCCCGATATATCGGGACGGATGGCAACCCTAGTAATAATTAATTTGGGTAACTATAAAATTAAAAAGGAATTTATACTGTTTTAGTATTATTTCTACAAAAAGTAAGTATTTATATACAATTTTCTAAATTATGCTATTAAATAATACTAAATAATAAATGGCTTAATTACGATGGAGATAATTGTCTCTTAAAAAATAAGGAGGCTGATTTTTGTTGCAATATAATGGCTGTGCTGCAAAAATAAAATTAACAAGTTTAGATAAATAAAACATGTATAAAATGGTATTTTGGAAAATTTTTATACGGTCAAGAAAAAATGTAGTATGTAACACATGCATAAAGTGTCTTTTTTAACACGCTTTTATTAACTTGGGTTGTAACTATCTATCCATCTATCTATCTATGTAACGGAATCTTTGAGCCTAATTTTAACCAACTTCCAGCTATTCGATTTCTTTGAAACTTTGCACACGTATTAAGGACCCATGACAATGCAATAATCTGCAAACAGTATCCCGTTATCCTGGTTTAGATCGCCAGGAAAAAAAATTCCATTATATTATAAAAACAACACCTGTGTTGCCATCTTTTGGCAACATTCCAAACTTTTCTCAGGTTTAGCTACTCTTGACAAAATGGCGAAGGAATTTTTTAGTGAATAAACTGGAGCATTTTAACATACATACATACATAAATGCATATCGAACTAAAAAATGAAAAATAAATAATAGTTTAAAAAAACACGCTTTTATATGCAACCGAACTAAAAATTAGAAAATAATTTTTCATTAAAAAAATATTGTCACTTCATAGTAAAAAGCGTGGGGTGCATTTTACAATTTTTTCATAACTTTTCCCTCATAGATATTGGCAAATATAATAATTATAACATTTAATATATTAAGCACCCCACGCTTTTTACTATGAAGTGACAATATTTTTTAATGAAAAATTATTTTCTAATTTTTAGTTCGGTTGCATATAAAAGCGTGTTTTTTAGTTCTTTTAAACTATTATTTATTTTACTAATGGATTGCCGCACTTACCTCACGGCTAGTGCTGTCAAACTTCCCATTTGTAAAAAAGAATCACTTTATGCACTTTTGTACATAAATTATTATTTTTCTGCTCGTTAGTATAAGTATCACCTTTAATGATACACTGTTATCTACAAAGTTCTCTACTGCTTCAACAGGTTTTTGATAAATGTAAAATAAAGTAATAGGGACAAAAACACACAACACCGAACACCCCGTATCGTAAAAATGGAACGCTTCTGTACCCATGTTTATATTTTTTTTGTATATTTTTAGATTCATATACTTTATGTTACAGTGTTCTGTAACACCCTGTATATGGCTAATAAATTTTCGGGTTTGAGATTTGAATAATTTTTGGTGCTAAATTTTTAACTAAATTATAAAGTAAAACTGGTTCTTTTGGTTTACGTTTCAGCAAATCTTTTACCCCCCCTTATTTTCTTTTAAAAAATGCATTAAAAAAATTTGCTGGCGCCGGTCTTTGATGACTTGGCCCTTTCGTAAACCGCTTTTGAAAGTAGATTTCGTTTTGGCTTTATTGTTTTCACTTTTTATCTAGAATCATGCAATAAAGTAATGATATCGGATATCGTCGTTTTTTGTAAAAATATTATTCGATCAGTAGCAATTGTGTAATTTTTCTGGAAATATTGCTCACTTTTTGAATTTCGTGAAACGATAATCATTTTTAAGTAAATTTTTAATTTTAACCGTTATAACTTGCTGGGGAACGGCGTCCCTCACAATACTGAGTATTCTTGATTCCATTTAAAGAAGGGCGTTTCGCCTTATTAACGAACCTTTGCTTACAGACAGGATTCCTTCTCTTGCCCATCGTCAGGCTGTAGGGAATTTATCACATTTTTATTGGTACTTCCACGGCTTCTGCTCCGAAAAATTATCCAGTATAAACTAGACAGGCCCCGAAACTAATCACTTCACTGTCTACAATAATAAATTAAGGTTCATTAGAAGAAATATCTACATCGCCCTGCGTTTGCTTTCCACGTAAGTCTTACAGATTCGTTTAAGAATCTTAAAATCTGGATTAAAAAGGGCGAAAGCCATCTCGGTAGTATAATACACTTTTTATCACGTCAAGTGTTATTAAAAACAGTTTTACTGGTTTATTATTTTTATTAACCTCGCATGATTAGAATAGCTATCATATTACAGGTATAGATATACAGAATTTAGCAATAATAATATAAACCTTTTAAGTCAATGAACGATTTTTTTATTGTCAATATACTAAAGGGTCCAAGAAACTTACCAATTTTAACTATATATATACATATATATGGCTGGTTGTTTTGGAATTGCTTGGCGAGATGGCTCTGGCCGTCTAGCCTTACTCCCTTGGTTTCGACGGGGATTATGTTTAGGCGACTAGAAAGAGTCAAGTTGTACAGCGGTCGTGATGATTCCCAATAAGGATGATACACGTGTCACCGTCTTCATTGCGGGTGTATCCATTTATTTGGAGACTCCGTAATTTTAAAGTAACCAGCCAAGTAGTCGTTTCTACCGGGTTATGTATTTGTTTCTTTTTTTTTTTGTCATTTAGGTGCCTCTATGCCAAAGAATTTAAAACTTTTATTAAATTATATATATATATATATAATATATAATATTTTGAAAACAAATGAGAATCTAATAAGAACATATGGATTTCATTGACTTGTGCGTTCCTCCCGACTCACCCTGTATATATAAATATATATTTAAACTGTGCAATTTTTTTATACGCCTAATAAAAATTTAGGATGATCCAAAATGTACCATCTTGAACACCCGAAGTCATTTTTAAAAATAGGTCAAAGCACACTAGGCGCTCAGATATCGGTACGCTCACGGACCAGTCAAATATTTGACATACTTTCTAAATAAATGACCTTGAATAACATTTATTTAAAAACGTGTAAAGTAATTGATCGAACGGTGAGCGTATGCATTTCCACCAATTGAATAGAAAAAATAGATTTATTAATTTCACATCAATAAAAAAATTAATTGTAATACCTTGTTTTTTTATTTTTTTCCACGGGAGTCCGCACCGTGCGACGAGGACATGGCGTTTTTTTCTCTCTTCACTTCAACGACGCATAACTAGAATATGTTTTTTTTATTATTTATAATAAATTTTACGCATTTATATATGAATAAATACAAGATCAATTTTTTTAGGATAGGAGCATAATATTCTATTTTTTATTTTTTAATTACTTATTTTAAATTCTTCTCGAAAAATGTTCCTTTTATTTGACTGTAAATCTATCATACTTATTTTGCATTTGATAAAAAAGCTAACCATTAACACACCGTATCTTGGTTCATATTTGTCGTAAAAAATTATAACAAAAGAACTTTGTTTATCTTTTTGAAAGCTACGATTTTGTTTTTTACAGTTTTAAAATAAAACCCAAAACTTTTTGAGTTATTCGCAAAATATCCATTTAAAACGTCGATTTTTTCGTCGAAAAATTGTTACTTTCAAACGCGAATAACTTAAAAAATATGTATGTATAATAAAAATGCAGAGTACCTAAAATATGAGGGTCGTCATCTAGGCAACAAAAAAGTTAATAAACTGGCGACGCCGACGGAGGGTGCTAGTATTGCAATAATATTTCCCAGTCCCACTGTGGAAGTCCGAAGTCCGTCATGACATGAGATTCCCCTAAGGATTATGTCCAGGTCCCAGGACTGGTGGACAAGAACACCAGGAGAGCGGCAGGCGAACAAATTTATAAAAGAAGGTAGTATCAAATAGTAACAATTATAGTGGGTTAATTAACAGGGTACTCTACACTAAAAAGACACCAAGGAAACAATGGACTTGGCAGCAGTGCCGGATTAAGACTACGGGATGCCCTAATCAATCGTGTCGTGTGGCTCCCAAGCCATGAAATTTTTGTCGACAAATAAAAACAAACCAAGGTCCGGTTTTTAAAACACAAAAGTATTTATATTTGATTGCCAAAATATAAAAAAAGGATTAAAGGAAATAAGTATGCGCTTTTGTAAAAACATAAATTTTCACCTTTAACGCATAAAAAAATGAAGAAAATAGTTTTTCTTGAAATTGAAGAAGTTTGCATATTCGAATGTTATTTTTATTCCTAAATATCTTTTCTTTATAAAGATTTTTGATATTATATTAAATAAGGGTACTGTTCTCTTGAGAAAAATTTATATTCTTTGACATTTCTCGTATACCACTGCAAAATATTAATATCCGTTTACTGCATTTTGTCTTTTAGACCATGCATGACTTTTTATAAAAATTAACTATTTTTCGTAAAATTAACAATAAAGTTTTCCACTTGATGCGAACTTAAGTAGACACGCTGTATAATATTTTTAAAATAATATTTAAAAAATAAAAAGACATTAATTATTATAATAATGTAGTTCTATATTACTTGGCGTTTTCCTCTTTTAACAACAGTTTAAAACAAACGAAAATGTTGCCAAAGCACTTGGAGTTAATCTTACATATTTTCTACAGACCGTTTTGTTATCAAGGCTGGTGCTCAAATAACAATTATTTTGATAATAAAACAACACCGAATTTTTTAAATATATCCAAAAATATACGTTTTTAAGAAAACAATTGTTCTTTTAATGAAGTCATTTCTTAAAAATGTTATGTAATTATTTGGTTTGGTAGGAACAAACATTACTTATAAAGGTGTGGCCTTACTAGGATTGTTTAAAATGAACAGATACCTACTACGGATGAATCAATATAACTTTCCATCGTTTTGTTTACAAATACATGATACCATTTACAGAAATAAATATCACATCACGCATCCACTTGACTTATCTTATCTAGAGTGTTCATTGCTAGTATTTAAAAACATATTTGTTAGTTCTTGATTTTTATTGTATTATTAAATAACTTTTTACAATATTACTTGTACATTATTATAAAATAATGTCCAATCACTACGGTCCAGGCGGTTTTGGACCAGGACAGCATGGTGGACCACCAGGGCAATCCTGGGGAGGCCCACCGAGTCAACATGATGGACCACCGGGACAATCCTGGGGAGGATCACCAGGTCAACATGGTGGACCACCGGGACCACCATGGGGTGGATCACCAAGTCAGCATGATGGACCACCAGGGCAGTCTTGGGGTGGCTCACCAGGACAACATGGAGGACCGCCTCCCAGTAGTTGGGGCAATGACCCAGGTTTTGGAGGTCCTGGGCAGCATGGAGGACCAGGATTTGGTGGACCAGGTTAGAGAATGATTTTAATTTTTGTGTGTTGGGCACTAACAGCACTAGATTGGACAAAAACGTCTGCATTAAAATCCTTCGTGATGCGTAGACGCGTCAGTCACGTTTTTTGGTGCTTTAGACCGTCTCCTTTCCATGCACTGGCGAAAATCTTCCTAAAAGTTTTGAAGTAGCACAAAGTGTTATATAAGTAACACCTTTTATGTTAAAATAAAAAAAATATAAAAAAATTATATATGAATATTAAACGACGTGAATATCCTTTGCGTATCACAAATGGGATAACTTTATAGAGTTACATTTTATTTTTATTTATAATTATTTTTCACAGTAATGTAGACTAAATTCCATCTTAAATAGAAGTGAAGGCAGAAGATTCTTCATGTCACGTGTCAAGTTTTAATAATATAATTTTGAAAATAGTTTTTCTACTAGCGTGTGGAAAGCAGCACTTTTCCGCACGCAATTTAGTTTGGAAATTGTTACTTTCCCGCACTAGTGCGGAAAAAGTACACTATGCCCCACTACTTTTCGCACTAGTGCGGAAAAGTACAAAAATTTTAAACCAAAAATTAGTGAGTCGCAATGAAGGATTTTCATGTACTTCAAATTTAAAAGAAAATTTTGCTTTGGTATGGTAGGATATATAATATATATATATATATATATATATATATATATATATATATATATATATATATATATATATATATATATATATATATATATATATATGTATATAT
The DNA here is from genome assembly GCA_014170235.1 of Listronotus bonariensis. NCBI lineage: Eukaryota > Metazoa > Arthropoda > Insecta > Coleoptera > Curculionidae > Listronotus > Listronotus bonariensis. The sequence continues at coordinate 82,558 of JACEGR010001799.1, read as the reverse complement.
ATATATTATATATAGTAGCATTGTGTTAAAATAAAGAAGAATTAAAAACAAAATTAGTTTTTGTTTTCCTTACTGTCGTAGAAAAAAATAGCGTTCCTAACACGTGCCGAAAGTGTCTTTTCCGCACTTGACTGCTTGACCAAAACTGTAGTCGCGTGCGGAAAAGTGGCACTTTCAGCCTCCCACCCAAAACAAATTTACTTATTTTTCAGGTCACCATGGAGGGCCCCGATACTGATTATCCCAACACGTTTTATTCTTAGTAGGCCTTGATTTTCCATTTTAAGGCACAATTTCTTGTATCCTGGATAATTTATTTAGTTGTGTAATTCATAGAATAGTTGTTTATATTGATGTTTAAATAAAACATTATCCAATATTTTTAATTTTGTCTTTAACCACCCTTTAATAAATACTGGTTATAAAAATTTATTGTACAATTTGGCCCATTAAGGGTGCAAAAATAAACAATTATTTAAAAAAAATCAACGACTATTAGAAAATATACGTGTTACGGGCAACGTTATTAACTGGGCATTATTAATAAGGACCGGCCATTATTAATAATGCACAAGAGCGATGGGCAAAATGATTAATTTATCACTTTGACCGGCCATTATTAATAATGCCCGACGGCCCGGGCTAGGGGTGTTCTGGTTAGTATAAAACTACAGTTCACCTATTTTATTACTTTGCCCAAGATAGGGTGGGCATTATTCATAATGGCCGGGAAAATTGATTCCCGGGCTTATCAAATTGCCCGTAACATATGTATTATTAATGTTATTTTAAACAGCTTATACGATACTTTACCCATGGCCATTACTTACGACCACTACCCACAACACGCATAATGACCTCTTTAGCTAAGAACACTAATTTTTAGTCACCTTTAATGCCTTGTTCAGACCCGGCTAATTTAGTCAAGTAGCAAGTAATTAAGTATTCTCGTGCGTGTTGTCAGTAAAAATTGGGAAAGTAGTTTAGTGTAGTAGCAGTCCACACGCACGAGGCTGTCAAAAATCGGGAACAAAAAATTTGTTGTTTGTATCGATAAAAATCCACAAGAAAGTTCTTTTAAACTGTCTACCACTGATACATCAATAGTCGTAGAACAAAGTATAGTATGCAACTCGCACAAAATACTTATTTCTTTCTCGTATGACTTGCAAGTCATACTCGTTGGAAATAGGTAACATTCCGTGCTCGACCCATAATATACTATTATTCTTCATAAAAGTTAGAGAATGGTCTTAAACTGTATTAGCAGTATTTAAGGAGCTTCAAATCAAAAGGTAGTTTTTGATTTGGAGCAACTTTAAGAGTACCTAACAATTTTTACTCCGTGTTTTATTTTTTATGGTTAAACAGTTTTTTAAATGCAATATATTAAATTAAAAATTTAAAAATGTAATATATTTCGAAAAAAAAAACTTTTAAAATTACTAATAGAAAATGCGCAGTAACAAAATTGAGTTTTATCAAAAACTGCGATTTGATTTGAAGCTCCTCATTTAGTTTTATTAAAAGTTTAATGGCACAAAGGTAGGTCAAAAAATTGAAAACTGGTTAAGAGTAAAATGCCGTTATTATAAAAAATATAACAAAATGTTAAACCTAAATGAATCGTTTATTTCAGAAACCCCCTACGTACACTTAAATAAACTTTCGGTAAACAACAAAAAACTTTCTGCCTTTAAAATTAATAAAGATTTAAAAAGATAAAAAGAGAAAAATAAATAAAATAGGTCTTAAAAACTTCTTAAAACAGATGTTATTTGTATTAAAACTTTAATACTGATATTTTGTTAGAAAAAAAAATTAATATTTTTGCATTTGACGGGTTTCTACAATTAAAAATTATCTTTAATAGGTGTGGAAAAAATTCTACCACAAATTCCTGAAGCTAAAATATGACGATCTGACCCAACCTACCTTGGTCCAAAAGTGGATGATTTCGAAGATACAGGGTGTTGAAAATTTGTTCTGGTTTTAGTTTTTTATAAATAATTGTTATTAATGGGTGTATTCTCAAAATATTTGGTCCAAGGGGGTTTTGGGAGGTGAGAATTTAGAATTTGCTATCAACTTTATTGTAAACCCTAGATGGCGCCACCTGCGCTATCACAAATTACATACAAAATAATTTTTTTGTGCCACCCTGTATGTAATTTTTAGACAAACATTTTTATTCTTCTTCATTAAATTTTACATAAAAAGGTATTCATGGTAAAAGTTGATTTAAGCAGCTGTTTTTAAAATATCTGGATTTAAAAAAATAAGTTCCTGCTTGGCTAGGTCTAAGCTATACAGGGTATTTTTGAATTAGACGCGTATTTCTAAAAAGTAAATCCGTAGTTGATTTTAAAAAGAAAAGTTCAAATAAACCTATGCCAATAATGTCTTGACTTTTAAGGTACACAGTGGTTAAAAAATATATTTTTTAAAACTTTATCACCCTGTACTTTTGGTCACTAAAAAGGTCTGTTTTATCAACTTCTAGGGTTATTCTGGCATGTTTATTACAACAAGACGTGTTTGATGAAGTAAACATACAGGGTTACCAAAGATTGACTATAAAATTTACTTCAGAAACACATTATGAACCGTCCCTTGACAGGTTTCTGCACTAAACACAGTTTTTCTTATAAAATTATACACATAGGCCCATGGTAAATGGGTGATTTTTACATAAAAACGTAAGATTACATAATACAATTGAAAATCGCTAAAAATCTAATTTTCACCAAAAATGTCATTTGGCGGATTTCTGCAATAAACGATTCAAATAATATTTAATTCCTCAAGTTGAAAATTGTATTTATGACAATTATGGATACTGTTATTTTAACGTTTTAGCAATATCACCAATTATTTGCGAAAAATCTAGAGACTCACCAATCCAAAACTCCATTTACATCTCTTATTCCATCCAGCCATACTATGGCTGCGTCCAAAGAATGTAAAGTAGTGTTTTTCTTTTCGAGAGTTTATAAAACGATCTGCATCTTCTTCCGTACTTTTTTAGTACCATACTCTATTTAGAACATAGGCTTTTGCTTATATCCGTGTTGTATCCCAACTGTTCACCAACATGTGAGACCACCGGTTTACCGTGGCTTCTGAACCACATTTTGGTAGAGTTAACTTGGTCCAAGTTACATATACCGATATCAAAGCGTGATATTGCATTTTATCGAGTTTTCTGTACAGCTATTGGTTGAAAGGCAATGCTTGCTTTTAAACCAAGACCTGTGCAAAAAAGGCGATAGCACGCATTGATCACGGTTTAAAATTTTGCATATGTAACTTGGATAAAGTAGGCGAACATTTTGACCAAATAAATAATTCATTAATTCCTCTAAACTGCTAAACAGTAATATAATAAAATACATTTTCAGTTTCTTTAGCGAAGTTTTTTTTTTTTAATTTTTAAGTACTAAGAAAATAATAGAGCCTTAAACTCATTAGGAAAGATAATAAATGTCGGTAATTAGCTTTCTGTACGTCTTTTAATGCCTATTTTTTTAAATTACAGAATAGCTTAGCAAAAAAGAACAAATACCTGTTATTAAAAAATAATCTTTGAGTTTCTCTTCAAAAATATCGTTTGCTTCCAAGTGTGGACCAAATTAAACTTGCACACTTTTTAACTAATAATAACCTTGTATTTGTTGCACTTTTCCTTTTTATTTATAAAGATCTAATAGATAGATGTGTTCGCTATAGGCTTGCCAATTTTGATCAAACACATTTAGATAGGGCTGGACGTACGGGATTTTTTTTAAAATGCTATATTTAACCTCGTTGCAAAACTAATCGGATTTATCTACAATTTAGCTAATACCATTTTCTTGTAGACAAACTATGGGAAATGGTTCAGTAAAAGCGACTCTGTCAACAATATCGGGATTTAGGAATTATGATTATTTTTAACCCCATAAGGCATGCATACACTTCAAAATCCTTTAAAAATTAAAAAAAAGGACTTTTAACGTTGAGGAGTCCGTTTTAAAGAAATAAAATAACTCAAAAATATAATAAAACTTTAACAATAAATAAAATAATTTTAATTTTTTTTAACAACTTGAAAAAAACTCAGACCTTTTTATAAATCATACCTAATATCTCCAAACAAAAATTACTTTAAGTAAATCTGGATTCTTTGGGTTTTTTTTTCAGGTTATATGTAACTTTGACAGGGTCAATCGACTCTACGCGTGCACGCGTTTATACCCTGGGACATAGACCTAAGAGCTTTCTACTGGCGTGTAACCTAAAGAATATTTTTTAATAAATGAATCCGCCACAAAAAAATTATATACAATTATGAAATATCGATACCTTAGTTCAATAGTGTAACAAGTCAAAAATGGCTATATTGACATGAAATACTGATACCTTTGTTCAATATTCTGACAAGCCAAGTTATTACAGAATCGAAATCGCACATTTACCGAAATAAACTCTTTATATTAGTATAGAACTATATGGAAGAAAAATTTACCATAAATAAGTATCTAAATTAGTTGCTTTTTTCTTATCTATTAAAAAAATATTCTGCATCGGCCGGGAATCGAACCCGGGCCGCTCGCGTGGCAGGCGAGCATTCTACCACCGGCACCGGTGGATATAAAGGAATACTACAAGCCTAATTTATTTTTTCGCTTACTTGATATACATATGCCATTGTTTTTCTCTGAACTTTTTGTTTAATCATCATAAATTATAGCCTACAGCACTCCTGAATAGTGTAGCTTTCTGATTGTGTAAGAATTTTTATGATCGGTTCCGTACAGGGCCATATTAACTGTTTGAGGCGCCCTAGGCTAGAATTCCCGGAGCGCCTATTCTTCCACCAAAAAATTTTTGAAGAGCAAAAAAAAAAAAGGTCATTCCCTCCTTTTTGCGCCTATTTCCCAATTTTTGAAGAGCAAAAAAGGTCATGCCCTCCTTTTCGCGCGTATTTCCCTATTTCATTCTAAAGCACCCCCTTAAAATCACCCCTCAACCTACTTTTTAAAAACTCCCCTGTCTAGCGCCTATTACTCCCCTGTGTGGCGCCTATTTTTTTCATGGAGCCCTAGGCTGTAGCCTAGTCAGCCTAATGGATAATACGGCTCTGGTTCAGTATTTCCAAAAATTAGCCCTTACAAACAAACAAAGTTACAAACTTTACCTTCTATAATATTAGTATAGATATAGTATATAAACAAAGGTATTGCTACAGAGTTGCCTAAAAATTAGGGTCACGAGTCAAGGCTATATTTAAATTTAAAAAATAACCTTAAAAGTTTTGACAAACCCTGCATAATGGAAAGCCCTATTTTTTAAATACATTCTAAGGCTATTTAATAAAATATGTATGTTTAAAAATACAGAATGTCCCACAAAATTGTAATCATTTTTCAAAATTCTAAAATTTTAACAATTTCGCATGACTTTATTTACAAAATTGGAGAGAAAAAATAAGTGATATATATATATTAGTACTGTTATGTAGAGTAAAAAAATAGAAATAAATTTTGAGGTTATTTTTTAAATTTATATATAGCCCTGACCATAATTTTTTAGGCAACCCTGTAGCAATACCTTTGTTTAAATACTATATTTAATATAAAATAGTTTTTATTTGTTAAACAAATGAAACTAAAATATTTATACATTTGGAGTGCTTACATATTTAGATTGTGCCCTTATACAGTGTGTCCACTTAAGTTCGCACCATATGGAAAACTTTTTTATTATTAAGTTTACGAAAAAAGTTATTCTTTATAAAAAGTTCCGCATGATTCAAAACCTAAAATGCAACCATCAGGTATTCAATTTTTCCAGTCGTATACGAGGTATATCAGAAAATCTGAATTTTGCTCAAGAATAAAGTACCTTTATTTTTGATAATATCAAAAACTTTAATCAGTTATCTCTTTATTCGTTAAACATTTGATAACTTTTACGTCTCTTAACCTCTATGTTGCATTATTTTGATGATGCATTAAAATAATTGATAAATAACAAAATTATTTATTTCACAATAATTATGTACACAGTGCTAATAATGTTAATTGTGTAACAAGCGTGTAATAGTTTATATCAATTCACTATTGCTTCAACGTATCCGCCTTCTCTTACAATACAGGTTTCCGTTCTAGAAGAAAATTCCCTCAATACATTTCTGATTATATTCGGAGTTATACCCTGAATTGTTTCCGTAATAATTGTTTCCAAATGTTCTACGTTTGTGAATGGCCTGTGTTGATATACCTGTTCTTTTAAGTAACCCCATAAGAAAAAATCTAGTGGGGTTAAATCTGGCGACCTAGCTGGCCAAAAAATATCGGAATATCTATGAATTAACCTTCCATTAAAGATATTTTCAAGGTATTGCCTTACTTCCATCGTACTATGACATGTTGCGCCGTCCTGCTGGTACCATACCTGTTGTCGTTCATGTCTTGGAAGGTCACGAAGAAAATCATGCAACTGATTTTGTAAAAAATTTAAATATCGTTGAGAAGTCATAGATTGTCGAAAAAAAGGGGCCAATTATTTTATCCTTGTAAATGCCGCACCAAACGTTAGTTTTAAAATAATATTGATCGCGAGTTTTAATCGTAAAGTGAGGATTGGAGTCAGTCCACCATCGACAATTTTGCGAAGACACATCTCCACATGTTTTGAATTTTTCCATAATTCTCATTACTGATGTATGGTGTATATTTTTCCCGGGATGTCTGTTGTTAAATATTTCAGCTGCTTCACGATAAGTTTTATAATTATCACCAACGATTAACACAATTTCTATTTTTTCTTCCACACTAAATGTCACCGGCATGTTAACAAATTTTATTTAACGTTCACTGTCAAACAATTATTACTATCAATAAATCATTTGTTTATCAGTGCAAAAAGAAAAAGGATTTTTACATAATAATTCGATGTAATTGTATATTTGAACGTAGTTTTTAGTTCTAAACAACTTTTCTTAGTAATAATTTTCGATATTATCAAAAATAAAGGTACTTTATTCTTGAGCAAAATTCATATTTTCTGATATACCTCGTATACGACTGGAAAAATTGAATGAATGAATGAATTTTTTCGTAAACTTAATAATAAAAAGTTTTCCATATGGTGCGAACTTAAGTGGACACACTGTATATCAAACTTACAAAATATGAGTTATGTCTACATTGAAATTTATAAATTAGGAACATTAAGAATTAACTTTAATTTATTTTTTTTTGCTTGTTACTATTGAAGAGGTATCGATATAACTTTTAGCAAAACAAAACAACAAACTGTTATTTTCAATATATAGTTTTATTTATTCTAGCACATTCATAAACAGAATTTAAAAAATGTTTAAGAGTACTAAAGAATTCTTTCATAAAATAATAAATAGGCTTGTGCAGACAAAACCTTAGACTCTGGAACTTCGGATACATAGGAATCACTAATGTAATACCATTTTCCTGGAGGTGGTTCGGGCTCTCCATTAGAAATCTGACGCATCTTGTTAATTTTTTCTTTTTGGTTTTTAGGAATAAAGCTCCATCTAGGACTGTCTTCCTCTAACTGAGATCTAACTTTTATATAGGCAACATAATGTCCACCATGAATAGATCCACTATGTTCCACTACTCCGTATAATGAGTAAAGAACTTTAGTTTGGCCCTCTTCAAATGTTGATAAGTTCTGTGATCTCTTTGAGCAAAACGGACCAAGGTCTAACAGCGTTGAAAATTTAACGAACTTTGATACTTTGGCGGAACGAAATCGGTACACCTGTAATAAAACATTTTATAAGTCCTTAAAATAAGCGTATTGCTTTTCAAAATACAAGAGATCTTATCAATAATGGAAGATAATATAGGATTGTGTGACATGTGTCACTAAATTTAAAACTTGTCTGTTTACAGATAAATTTAATAGAAAATATCAAAATAATAATGAAATCGGATGACTGAAAAATAGAAAATAAATTTATACTATTTAGGAATTATTTCTAAAAAAGCAAGTACGTGTCATTTTCAAAAAATTCCTGTATTCATAAGTGCTCAGTAATAAAGGGAACAATTTCACTTAAAATAAGGAGGCAATTATTATTGCAAAATAATAGCTATGCTAAAGAAAATAAACATGAACTAATAAGTGCAGACAAATAAAACTTGTATAATACGTAAATTTAATTCAAATTTAAATATTTATTGATAAAAAACATACAAAGTTGAATTTTTAAACGTCACAGGTTAAAAAAAACATATGTATATAAATTATTATGTAACAACACTTTAGATTAAAATTAGTAAATGCATTTTGACAATTAAAATAATTAAACATTACAAAAAACAACTGGTTGGCACACTTCATATAACAAATTAAAGCAATAAAATTTAAATCAACAATTACAATAAACTCTAGAATGTTAAACAGGCAAATACCTCTCTGATAATTCTGGTAATATTGCTGGGGCAGTAATAAAATGGACTACTAATCCTTTTAATACCTATTTAGTGGGGTTCCTTTTAACGAGTGTACTATATTCATTCAGCAATATACAGGGTGTTTCCTAACTACGGTACGAAACTTAAGGGTGATTTTTATGTCTTTTTATATAAAAAAGTTCCTATGAACATATGTTCGGACTTGCTTAATTTCTGAGATACAGGGCGTTAAACCTTAACAAAAAAATCGATATTTTTTAAATATCTTAAAAACCCTTAAACCGATTTAAATGAAATTTGGCACACCTATTATATGTTATAGGGCGTTTTTAAAGCTATATCCAGATTAGGAATATTTGATGAAGTGGCATCTCACCGGGTACCACAGCCAATAATATTGGAAAAAGTATGTCACTGACTTTTTACAAAGTTTTTTTTTATTTGATTAAACAATTAAAATTGCAACTTATTAGCCTCTTGTATTTTCATCGTGCCTAGCTTCGTTTTTAGGAAAAAAAAACCTTAAGATACTTTAAGTTCTTCTAAAAAGTACCCATACACATGGTAAAAAAACAAATATAAAAAAATAATATTTGCCTTAGAATAAATAAGCACTCGCACTTTTTTATCGGTAATGGTCATTTTCCTTATTTACTGAGGTCAAAATTGTTTATTTCTTAATTTGGATACTATTTTTATTATTTTATGCTATTTATGGACACTATTTAGTTCACCTAAAGTGGCTTCAATTTTTTTTTCAAAAACAAAGCGAGATTTGAAGAAAATACAAGAAAACAAAAAAGTTGCATTTTTAATTGCCTAATAGTAAAAATACAAAAACTTTATAAAAAGTCAGTGGCGTACTTTTTTTCAATAATATTGGCTGTGGTGCTTACTGGGACGCCACTGGACCCAATAATCTGAATCTAGGTAGAGCTTTAAAACCGCCTTATTACATTAAATAGATGTACAAAATCTCTTCCAAATCGGTTAATGCGTTTTTAGGATATTAAAAAAATACCGACTTTTTTAAAAACTTTATCGCCCTGTATCTCAGAAATATGTTTATAGGAACTTCTTGTCTGAAAAAGTCATAAGGAAACGGAATGGAAGCGGCGCTGTAACACGGCCTGTTAATTTTGATATGGTTCAGGTGTCCGACTGGGCGAACGCGTCACATTTTTTGTCATGCACTTAACACATGCACTAACCAGAACTAACCATGTGTTAAAAATGTTAAGGCTAACAGTCACGATACAATAAGGCTCTAAATCGACATGTTTCGGCTATCAGACTGGGCCCTGTGTGATTGTAACTTTTACCATAATAAATCATATTTTTTTTGTTATTAAATTTTAATAATTTAAAAGAACAAATTCAAAACACAGACAGGATGCTGTCAATAGTAGCTGGATATTATGGAAGCATTTATTAAATACTAACCTGAAACCGTTTAAGATGTAAAATTAACACAGCAGGAGGATTGAATATGAGCAATTGTTTGGAAGCATCTGTATACACAGTCTTTTTGGTGCACCACCATTACGTTTCGTGCATAAATCACAGCTAACTTTGTTAGTTCCCATCATTAGTTCACATTCAGTAAATTGATTTAGGCAGGACTCTACAGAACATTCGCCTTCATCGCATTGATACCTTGGTGCTAGGGTACCTGAGTATACAGTAATATCCTCAGAATCATCGTCTTGATCCATCTGGAAATAAAAATAAACCGCATTTAAGTAAAAATAAGCTCGTGAATGAATATTTTATATAGGTTTAGAGTAAGAAATGTATATTTTTATACTCTTATGAATATTAAAAATATATTATCCAAAATGACCATTAGCATTTTGTACCTAGTTGCTTTTTTAATTCGCTATTTTTTTTTTTTTTATTGGGTTTTTAAAAACTTTGACGATTTAGCCGAGCTCCAGAAACCCTACCGACTAACTTCAGTAACTTTCAATTATAAAAAAATTATATGAATATATCGTCGCTGTTATTACAAAGAGGCCTATCTCGATTTTTACAACTTTTGAGGAGATCAATTTAAAGAAAACTGGGGTCATCATTTTGATTGTACCGCTGACACTTGCACCCTATTTCAATTAATTTGTGGTGTAATATACGAGTCTTAACATAAATAGTCTAACAATGTACAAGTATGTACATTCCTGAATAAATATTATTTTTATTATTAATGGGTATAACTCATTTTCTCCAAATATAAAGTTAGGCCCCTTTCGTAATAACAGCGACAATATGTCCTAAACGACATGCTTTTTATCAACAAGGTATCAAAATTTTAAGAATATTTATAAATTAATAGTGTTTTTTCCTTATTTAAGTTAATTACTTTATAATTAGGCACTAGCAATAATGACCATCCTGAAAAGTGGTTTGTATATATTTATGCAAAAACCATACATCAAATAAAAAATAATGAAAGGATCATTCGAAACAAAATGAAAATTCAAAAAATATTTTTATTTAGAAAAATAATTTTTTTCATAAAAAATATTTATATTGGGACGATACTGGTGAAGATTTATTTTTTCTTTTACATTAAAAAATGTCCTATAATGCCTTGTTTAGACACGGCTAGTAATTTAGAAGAGTAACGAGAAATTAGGTATTTTCATGCGTGTGGACAGCTACTACACTACACTACTTTCCTAATTTTTACTGTCCGCACACACGAAAATACTTAGTTACTCGCTACTCGACTAAATTGTTAGCCGTGTCTAAACAAGGCCTAATGCATATTAGAAGTTTCCCAAATATTTCAGAACTATCCACATTGGCATACAAATTATTACAAAAAAAAACGAGTTTTTTAAATATTACGATATAATTCATTTTAAGCCTAAGTTAGTAAGGCGCAAAGTTTGGTAAAGTTGTTTTTTTAAAATCTTATAATACATTAACTAATTTTCCAGATTACATACAGGGTGTGTGCTTGGTTTATCAGACTCCAGGTATATAATTTGAGAAATGTAGGTACTTTTAGCACTAAATATCTAACCAGAACTAACCACCATTGGACTGATAATTGTTTTGACACACCCGAAGTTGGATATTTTGTTTGTTGCTACTTTTAAATTACAACAAAAGAAATGTAAAGAATAATAAAATACAAAATGTTTCTCAACCTCAAATACAACAAAAGTACCATGGTCAACTATTGATAAATTTTGTATAATGGTTAAAATAATTTTTGATTTTTTTTTACTAGAAAATGGGCCAAAATACAAAAATTTATTAAAAACACCTTTTTCTGTGTAAAAATAAAATTCAGTATTTGGTGCTTAAAGTACCAAAATGCCACAAACCAAATATTTGAGGCGTGATATATCAAGCACACACGCTATATGTATGCCTATGAAAAAATTTATTTGGCTTGGAGAAGAAGTTAAAAAATAAACATCCTTAACAAATTTAACTACCATATCTTATACAATTTCAGAATTGTATGCAAAATGTGATTTTAGGGTTTTTTCAAGGCACGTTTATATGAACACTTTTTTTATTTTAAAAAGTTTTGTCAGACTGATGATAAACATTTAAAAGAAAAAACTGACCGTTTAATATTTATTGTAGCAAATAAAATTGATGATGGCTAAAAAACATAATTTCAGAAGTAATAACTAAATAAAAACGATTTTTGCATATTTGAAATATGTAATATTTTAACTGCATCATTCCCCGAGTGTGATATTCTATTACCAACAAAACTAAACTATCTCCACCTACCTGTTCATTTATTTATGATACACGAAATATCCTTTAGATGCTCAAAACAAAAACCCATTACAAGTAGTCCATTGACATGCTACATTTTATGTAATGTTACAGTTAAATTTAAGTTTGTGGGATCGCCACCCTTGCCCTGCGACCGCCATCGTGTATACAGAGTGGCCCACAAATAAGCAATGGCCATCAACTTTATTATTTTAGCACCTAATTTTTATTACATTTTTGCATTCTGCATAGAATTTTAACTATTTTTCATGGTTTATCTCTTACTCCTAAAGTTTACAGGTATCGAGAAATTCACCATTAATTTTATACCAAATGTATTTATAAGGGGCGTAAGTTAAAAAAATATTTAAAATTAAGGAGTTTGTCTTTATGAAAAACGTTTAAACACGTCAATTTTCTTTTTAGCATCGTGTGTAGTATGGGTGTTCTCATTAAAAAAAAAAAAAAATTGATGGTCATTGTTTATTTTTGGGCTACCTTGTATATATGATTCTACTGTTTATATATTTTTTGTGTGACCAATAGTTTTTTACATAAATAATAAAAACCGTTGCACCTCCTTTTCCATGATGGTAGCCGCAAGACAAGTGTGGCGAGCCCACAAACTTAAATTTAACTTTACTTTAACTTCCGCCCCCTTGATAACTAAAAAAATAAATTCGTCCTCTAAAAAATGTTATCCCTAATGTAACATTTCAATGGACTAAAGATAAATTTGTCAATTTAATCGCGTCAAATTTTCTCCAAAAGTCCTCAGAAACAGATTCGATTTTGATTTTTTTTTTAACTTCTTGTGTGTTCTTTTTTTCATATTATTTAAAATCAGAACCTTCTCAGTGGGGAAATAATTATTATTTGTATTTTTTAAACAATATAAATGTTATTTATACAGGGTGTCCATTAACTTTCCGACAAACTTTAAGGGGTGCTTCAACGAAAAATAAGAAAACAACTTTATAACGACTCCCCGTGGCGCAGTGGATAGAGCTTTGATCTTCGAAGTCAGAGGTCGCCGGTTCGATTCCCAGCGGGGGAGACATATTTAGATAGTAGTTATTTAAAAATAACGACCGTGGTGGCACTACCGCGTTGTCTAAAAGGTGCTGTGAAATGCATAACTGCATGTTTCAGTGCTTGGACAACGTTGCCGGAACAGGGGCAACGATGGGTTAAACATGTAATAACCCGACACTCACGGTACTCTGGTATTTAGGCATATACCTTCGTGGGATGTCAAAAAAGATTAAAAAAACATGAACTTATATCCTAATAGTCGTACTTTTGGAACTACAGGTGTTAAAATTTAAGAAAAATAATCCTTTTTGTTATACTTTTTATACCACACTGAAGTTTTTTCTTATTTTTTATTGGAGAATCACCCCTTAAAGTTTGTCGGTAAAGCATAGGGTCATCCTGTATAAATAACATACCTATCCCCCCCAAGAGGTTTCTGTTTTAAATAACACAAAAAATAAAAGTTTCCAGAAGAGTTATTAAAATCGAAGTTGTTTCTGTTGACTTTCAGCAAATGCCTGTTTTACAGCTTTATTGAATCAATTAATTTGTTAAAGTAACTACCTAATTTTAATGATTTTTAAAGATTGCTTAGAAACTCAATAAATAATTACATTAAAAATGAAATTTACGTTATATGGAAGAAAATAAATAATAAAACTTTTTAATATTAAAAACTTACCATTTCAGTTGATGTTTCTAACGCGCATGCTCCTTCAGCATCTTGTTCGTAAGATGAATTTACTTTTTTGAATCCCCGTCATTCAATAAACTAAGTTTTTCTAGGTCTACTTTAAGGTCTATATTCTTAGTTTTATTTTCGGCAAATGCTAGCCTAGAAACTGGACGTGGCACTAAGCTAAAATAAAATTGTTTTATTTGGATTTTATTAAGCATTAATTGAAAATAAATATCAAACATAAACTGCTACTCAATTCAATTGCAACTGAGAGATATAATCCCGAGATTTTTTCCAATCCCGGTCTTCCGTGTCTGGGCACAGACCAGCCTGGGATGGTCCCGGGATAATTTATAAATCAACTTTTATTTTTAAAACTTGTGTAACAAGGTTAGCAAAAGAGTTAAACAAAAGAGAAGATTAATCAGTCAGATTTAAAGTATGGCCCCACATAATGGCAACGAGCCCGCAGCCGTGCATCTCGCTGGTGAAATGTAGGGGATGCGGTGCAAAAAGTATTGTATTTAATAAAATTGCAGTAATATGAGTAAGTTATACTATAAATTACACATAATATAAATACTAATACTAATCTACCCCACTTGTCTCTATAATTGTAAATCCGGGCTCGGTGCGGCCTTGATGAGGTTACCCACGTTCTGGCAGCACTGCTTTCAAGTAAGACTGCCTAAACTTGACTAAAATCAGCTGGGAAATAAAAATGGCTGACTATTTATTTTCATTGACAACTCAATAAATTGACAGGTAAAGTAAGTGTGTTTCATTTCATGCAATAATATTTTGAAAAACATCGGTTAATCGCAGAGTCTAATTTTTTCAGATAATTTCAAATATTCATAGTTAGTATACTTTCCACATTCAGTTAGAATTAAAGTTTCGAAAATTTTATTTTTATTTTGAAATATTTGTGTTTGTTTTTAAGTTACCATAAATTTATTTTAATCGCAGAGCTTAACTGCCAAACATTAAACTACTCCATCAAATCGCTTGTCCAACAAAATTTTATCACTAGCTATTAAGCAAAAAAAGTATATTTTTCTTTTTGCCATAACTTTTATTTTGAAAAATCTTTACCTTCTTCTAAACTTTAAGCAAGATGAAAAGATAGCGTTATGAAAAACATCATTTTAAATTAGAATCTCGGAAACGGTAAGAGATACATGGTTTGTTAAATTGGGGCAAAGTTGCGAATTTTCATGCTTAACAATATTTCGTTTTAAAAATGTAATAATTTGCAACCGTTCCGGAATTATTCGGATTAAACCGAAATTTTGTGAAACAGTTTTTATTTTTTTCTCGGTCTATTTGAAGACATATTTTAAAACAAATGACATATTAACATTGCAACTTTTTCTGTTCTATAAAATAATGTCACTAAATTTAAGTTCCGACGTTTCGTCTTTGAGCCACCGTCATCAAGTTTGTTTTTTTGAATGGGCGGAATATTTGGTTTTTAAATTTAATACACTCGTATTTTAATTCTAAGCGACGTTTCAAACCGAAAAACCATCATTCACCATTTCGCCATTACAAACACGATTTTCACTTGTAATACCACTAGTGCTAAATTTTATTTCCCGGAATAATTTAAGCACTTGTGGTATTCGGTAAGAAAATTTCACACCAAGTTTGTGTTAAATAATATTCTTTTAAATTAATATTTGTAACTTTGAGACGAGCTTTAAAATTTTACTATAAAATAAATATTTTCCATTTTACGAATTGTAGTTACAAATATATGTAATTTTAGAGCTTATCATTGTTTATTCTTTTATATTATATATAGCTTACATTACTACAGTTGGTAAAAAAGTTTAATTTAATTTTTTTAGACCTATACCTTGCTTTCATTTGCTCTTCACTTATGTCTAGTACTTCAGTCTTATGATATTATTTTACTAACTGTAGTTGTATCAAATTGTCATTTAGGGTCTTTAAACCTTACATTATTTTATATTATGTTATGTCTGAAATACTACAACTGGTAAAAAATAACATTTTCTTTAATTATGTATGTGAATGACAGACATGACGTTAAAACAAGTTCATTTGTTCAATTATATCAAAAAATTTTCACTATAATTCGCTCCAGGGTACCCCAGGCAGGAGAAAAAAAAATCCGATAAATACTTGCGTTGTCATGGTAATGCTAAAACTACACATTTGATTGGTCAAAAAACGGAGTGGAATTTTCTTCTAAAACCTCATACTTACCTGAAAAATTTCCGTTTATAGGTAAGTATGCATCCATTTTTTATGACAAGCTACGATAAAGTTGATAGACGCGTTTGATTACATAACATGCTTTTTTATTACCTATAAGTAAATGTATGTAAATTACCTTAATTCTTGTAGCTTGTTATAAATAAATTATTAAAAGGAATAATAATGAGTGGTAATAGAAATAAATAGATACATACTTACCTTCAAATGGAAATTTCCAAAATCGTTTGAAAAAAATAGTGTATGTTGGTTTTTTGGTTAGAAACGTCGCATAAATGTAAAGTGTGATATATGCTTGTAATTAGAATTAAAATACAAGTGTATTACGTTTAGGACCAAATATTCCGCCCATTAAAAAAAAACAAAGTTGATGATGGTGGCTCAAAGACGAAACGTCGGATCTTAAATTTGGTGACATAATTTTATAGAACAGAAAAAGTGGCAATGTTAATGTGTCGTTAGTTTTAAAACATCCCTTTAAATAAATCGAGAAAAAATAAAAACTGTTTCGCAAAATTTCGGTGTTTGCCGGATAATTCCGGAACGGTTGCAAATTTTTGAATATTTAAAACGAAATATTGTTAAGCATAAAAATGCTCAACTTTGCCCCAATTTAACTAACCCTGTATCTTTTACCGTTTTCGAGATTCCAATGGTGTACCTCGAATTTGTAACAGCCTGTATATTGAAAATAGAACTACTCGTATTTGAGGTGGTTAGTGAAAAAGTGGTACAAGTTACATTTTGTAAAATAAGAGACAAGGGCAGACACATATCTATATTTTATTTTAAATTTTTACTTTTTAGGGTTTAATATTTATTAAGTTTTGTTTCTTCTCATATTTTTTAGGATTTTATTAATAGCAATTTTCTTTGGGCTTTTATAACTAAATATTTCTGATTGGTACTTGTTTTATAATTGTCACTTGTAGCATTTTTTCACCATGCCCCTCATTTTTTAGTTTACCTATTCCCAAACTCTTCATCAGGACTATTATTTTCCAATAAAGGACTTCCCATATCAACGTTGGTTTCACTAGAAGCGGGGCTATTATCGGGACTATTGGGTGATAATCCGGGAATACTACTACCGCCTTGAGCTGCAGGACTTGGAACTCCGCTATCATCTATATTTATTTCTGTGGGAGAATTTAATCGGTGATTATTCGAATCGGGGCTGCTATTCTCTATTTTGTCAGAATTGTAGCCCGACTCGCTACCTTTAGTAAGGAAATCGTCCGAGGGGGAGCTGGTAAAGCAATTATATTGTTTGATGAATCCTGAAAAAAGTTTATTTATAAACGTTTTAATTCGCATATAAATATTAGACTCGTCCAAAAAATCGACTTTTTGTTTTGGGAAAATATATTGACAATATTTTTCAAGGTGACAAAGAAATATACTGTGAAGTTTGAGTCCCTAATATTAATATGAAATGGTCTATCATCGCGACTAACAGGTTTTTGACAACAATATTTTTTATGCAAAACTTGCAAATTGTTGATCTGAAAAATTTTACCAACACATATTCTTGAAGAAAATTAAATACTCTACAAAAAAGCAGTAAATTTTCGTCAAATAAGCCGTTTCCATGTAACCGGGTTTTGAACACTGAGCTATTTTTTCAATTTTGTTTCTTGAGTTTGGATTTTTGTTACTACTACAAATATCAATATTTAAATAAATACAATACATATTTTTTAAGGAAATTTGATGCGCCACAAAAAAGGTCTATTAACATTTTTCAATGAACGATGTAAAATGATTATATTGTCATAAATATTCCAAAAGGACATAGACAATGTCAATAGTTACATTAAAAATATATATAAAAATATATATATACATGTAAGTTCCTAAATTTTAAAAACAAAAACAATAAATTCACTACTTTTAAGTTATTCGACGTGGAATTTGTATCCAAAAGTAATATCAACATCGAATAACTTTTAAAGGAGTGAATTTATTTAAAAATGTTAAGAGACCTTTTTGTAGCACACCCAATTTTCTTTAAAATTATGTATTGGATAAATTAAAAGAAATAGTTTAAAGTTCAAAGCCCAATTACGTGGAAACAGCTTATTTTATGCTTTATTTGTTTTCTGAGAGATTAAATTTAAACAAAATATTATTTGGCTTTTCTCCAGAATAAAATTAAAAAGTGTATTTAACATTTTAAGAAAATTAAAACTTTTATACATTATGAAGAAGTATTCTGCTCTTACACAATATAATAAAAGTTATGATTAGTTTTAAAAAATAAAATAATGAATTATTTAATATTAAGCTACTTACAATACAAAGGTATGTATTTTTGTTTTTATAAATTGAAACATTTGTATTGTAAGTAACTTAATATTAAATGGATGGTATTTATTTGGGTACACGCCAAAATAAAATTAAAAGTACTAAAATACCAAAAAAATTTAAACAAGTAAAAGATAATTAATAATCGACGTTTCGGTGGCAAATCTGCCACCGTTGTCAAGACAAATGGAATAAAAATAATAAAAATAAAAACTTACTATTATTTAGCTTTTAAAATTCAAAATTTTTATGTTTTTCTAGGATATTCTGAAAACTTTGACATTAAATGTCAAAACATGTTTGTTTCAAACCTAAATAATAGTAAGTTTTTATTTTTATTCCATTTGTCTTGACAACGGTGGCAGATTTGCCACCGAAACGTCGATTATTAATTATCTTTAAACTTGTTTAAATTTTTTTGGTATTTTAGTACTTTTAATTTTATTTTGGCGTGTATCCAAATAAATACCATCCATTAAATGAATCCGCCAAACTACAGAACATATCTTCAATTAATATTAAATATTTCTTTTTTTTCTTTTAAACTAATCATAACTTTTATTATATTGTGTAAGAGCAGAATAGTTCTTCATAATGTATAAAAGTTTTAATTTTCTTAAAATGTTATTAACTTTTTAATTTAATTCTGGAGAAAAGCCAAATAATATTTTGTTTAAAAGCTTATTTGACAACACTTTACGAAAAGTGCTTCTTTTGTAGGGAATTTAATTTTCTTTAAGATGTGCTCTGGTAAAATTATTCAGATTAACAATTTGCGATCTTTGCATTAAAAATACCATTGTTGTCAAAAAACTGTTAGTCGCGAAGATAGACCTACTAATAATAATATTAGGAGGATGCCTTAGCACGTTAAATTGAGCTAAAACGCGATTTGCTGCCGTTTTAAAAATACTTGTTTGGGAAAAAGTTGTAAATAGAAAAGTTTTTAAAATGATCCAAAGATTATCGGAAGGTTGGTTATTTTTACGGTTTTGTAATTTTGGGAAATTTTATGTGTTAATTATTAACATTGCCAAAAATCAATTATCTTTCCGATATTCTTTGGATCATTTTAAAAAGCTTTTCTATATACAACTTTTTCCAAAACAAATATATAAAAACAGCAGCGAATCGCGTTTTAGCCTAATTTAACGTGCTACGGCATCCACTCAAACCTTCACAATATATTTTTGTCACCTTGACAATATTTCGATATATTTAAGAAAAAATAGTATAAAAGTAATACGAAAAAATTATTGAACAAAAAGATAGGAAATTTAATTATCTATAATAAAAGTCCGTATAATTATGGGCCTCAAGTGCACGGTTATGGAGATACAGGCCCAAACGGTTTTTCGTAAAATGGTTTATTGGCCTTATTTGTACGTATTTTGTGTTTTTAGGTTCATTACGTCATACTGCACCTATTTGTGAAAAAAAAACTCCTGCCGAATTATGCAAAGCAAAACCCTCTATTACCTGTACTTATTTAACAAACAAGAGTATGCACGCAAATTAAATTTAGAAGTCAATCAAGTTTTATTTACTGCTTTTTGTAAATATTTAGAAGTTCAATAATCAAAAATATAATCCAAGTTAAAAAAAAATAACTATTATATAACTTTTTAGCTGTATCAATAAAAAGTATACATACTGTAGTATGTTTGCTGTGTTGTTGTGTATAATGCTTATTTTTACCAATAGAAATAGAAAATTTTACCTACCTCAACATTGTCTTCAACATCCGCATCAGACTCTTCACTGTCAGACTTGTTTTCCATGGAAATATCAGCAGAATCTACACTATTGGTAGTTAAAATATTATTTCTATTATTCTTTTGTTTCTTATTTTTCTTTCTTTCGGCTCTTTTTTCTTTTTTCATTTGATGCTTTGAAGGTTTATTATCTTCGATGTCATCAGCTTTTCTTCTTAGGAGTGGTGCTACTTGTTTTTCAGAAATGGGTAAACTGAAGATTCAGAAAAGTCCAATATTAAATTTATGATAGTTGTTACATGAAAACAATTGAACCAAAATTTTAAAACGGCATTTTGGAAAAACTTGTCGCATGGTCTAAAACTGAGAAATTTAATAATTTAGTCCAATGGGTAATGCAAAGGGCACCACCAAGAGTACTTTTATTTTTAAAAGGGAACAAAAATTGTATAAAAAAATGTCGTAGAGAATTGGTTTTACAGAAGACAATTAACAATATGCAAGGTGTCTCTAAAAGGTGAGGAAAAATCATACCTCAAATTTTTGAAGCTAAAATATGGCTTTTTAACAAAATTTAGATTAGTCCAAAAGTGGATTGTTCTGAGATACAGGGTGTTAAAAATTTATTCTAGATTTTGTTTTTTATAAATAATTTTGTTAATAATAAGTGTATTGTCAGATTAATAGGGGGAGGGTTAAAAGGTGACAACTTAGAATCTGCCATTAATTTCGTTGTAAACTCTAAAAACAAACTTTTTAGCCACCATATTTCTAACTTATAAATAAAAATTCTTATTCTTTAACATTTTCCACATAAAAAGGGTATACTTTCTAAAAGGAAATTTAGGAAGCCCTTTTTAAGATATCTGGATTAAAAAAATACTTTCTGTATGGCCAGGTCCAAGCTATACAGAGTACTTCAGAATAGGTTGCCAATTTTTAAGAGTGTAAATCCTTAGGTAATTTTGAGAAAAAGAGTTCAAATAAACATATGTCCAAAATGTCTTAACTTCTGAGATACAGATTAACAAAAGAAGTTTATTTAAAAAAAAGTACCAACTTCCTTCTCAAAAGTTAAGCTATTGAAGACATAGGTTTATTTATAATTTTCTTTTAAAATGAACTAAGGATTCACACTCTTAAAAATTAGCAATTTATTCTGAAACACTCTGTATCGCTTAGACCAGCTTTTTTATGTTAAATATGTTAAAGGATGGGAAAATTTTATCTAAAATTTACGTACAGGGTGACTCAAAAAGTTATTTCATTTTTAATTTGTGCTATACACCGCAGGTGGCACCCCTAGAGTTTACAACAAAACTAATGACAAATTCCAATTTCTCACCTCCCAAAACTCCCTCTAGACAAATATTATGAAAATACACCTATATAATCCAGAATACATTTTTGACACCCTGAATACTTTTTTTAATACTTAGTATTCCTTATTTACTTAACACTACTAACTAACCAGAACTTACCTTAAATCTAAAAAGTTTTCATCCCTATGTGAAACATGATGGCAAACTTGACACTGGAGAGTGCTAACTAGTACACCACGAAACACTTGTTCTGTAGCCAACATCATTTCTGACACTTGTTGTCCATAAAATTTGATAATATGTTTTTTCTCATCATCTACAGTAGATGGATCTGTTTTGCTATTTAATCCTAAAATTCATTTTGTTATCTGAAACACGAATTGATGACAACCAATCTCATTTCTAATATGGTGCCAATGTCAATTTTTTTCTAATTTATTTAAAAAAAACTGATGTTTATACAACCTTCAAATATATTTCTAAATGCGCAAAATACAGATATATTTACAAACATATTACAAAAATATATAGAGTTAGCAATTTATGTTGGTTTGATTAAGTTTTTTAATATCCTGAAAATACTGAAAATTGACATTGGCTGTTAAAAAAACATTTAACTATCAATGACTACAACTACTTAAAATCAATCTTTTACAGAAACTGTATTCAGTGAGGTTCGTATTAGTATTACCGAAACACCGTCTAAAAACTTACAATTTTTAATTAAAAAAATTGTGAAGATGTTTTAACAACTTTTCTTTATTTAAAACAAAATAAAAGCCTATTTTTTATTTCAAAACAAAAATATATAAGTTACCTTACAGATCAATAAGTACTGAGTTCTGATTTTTGAATTTTCGTTTCATGTTCTAAATTTTCACCACTTGTCAAGTATGAAAGTATAAAACATGGAAAATTCGGATTGTAAAGTACATAATTGAAAAAATTCTTGACTATGATAACTGAAGAATTCGGATTTTCGCGATTTAGTATTCAGTGTGCTTAAATAATAAATCCACTTACAGAAAAGATAAAGTATTGTATGCTTTATTTGTTTTCTGGGAGATTAAATTTAAACAAAATATTATTTGGCTTTTCTCCAGAATAAAATTAAAAAGTTTATTTAACATTTTATGAAAATTACAACTTTTATACATTATGTAGAACTATTCTGCTCTTACACAATATAATAAAAGTTATAATTAAAATAAAATAATGAAATATTTAATATTAAGTTACTTACAATACAAAGGTTTCATTCTATAAACAAAGATTCATTAGCACTTGGTTGAAATTATTTTATTCTAATAAAATAAAATCTTAACAAGACGCCAATATTTCATTATTTTATTTCTTTTAAAGTAATAATAACTCTTATTATATTATGTAAGAGCAGAATAGTTCTACATAATGTATAAAAGTTTTAATTTTCATAAAATGTTAAATAAACTTTTTATTTTATTCTGGAGAAAAGCCAAATAATATTTTGTTTAAATTTAATCTCCCAGAAAACAAATAAAGCATAAAATACTTTATTATATGGCTAAACATGTTTTACTATTCTTTTTATCTGGTTAAGATACCTAATAGGTGTATCTTTTACCAGGTAATTTTTCCAAAAGTAATGTCAAACTCTAAAGTGTCCATCAGACATTTCATTTTTATATTTTTTCAGTTTTCTAACAAGTTTATCAATAAGTTTTTAGGTAAACTGTTTACCACATTTTTGGTAAACTATTTACCACATTTTTGAGACGCAACCATTGGCCCAGTTCTCATCTGGCGTCTTGTTAAGATTTTATTTTATTAGATTAAAATAATTTCAACGGAGTGCTAATGAATCTTTGTTTATAGATTGAAACCTTTGTATTGTAAGTAACGTAAAATTAAATATTTCATTATTTTATTTCTTTTAAAGTAATAATAACTTTTATTATATTGTGTAAGAGCAGAATAGTTCTACATAATGTATAAAAGTTTTAATTTTTTTTTTTTTATCTTTGGACAAACCACGAAGGCTAAAAGCCTAAATACTAACGTACCGTGGGTGTCTTAAGCGAGGTAAGAGGGAGTTTGTTGACACGGGACTTAAATACTAGAAGATTTAGGGGAAAGGAAGGACCGCGGGCAGCAGGTTCCACAATCTAGAAACTCTAGGGATAAAAGAACGAACAAAGTGAGAAGTTCGGGGCCTGTCCAGTTGGACCGTATAGGGATGCATACGCGCGGAACCACGAGTTTCTCTGTTGGGAACCGTGAGTGGAGGAACTATACTGGTCAATTCTTCAGAGCAGAAGCCATGGAAGTACCTATAAAAAGCGATAAATCGCCCACAGCCCGACGATGGGCAAGAGAGAGAAGCCTTTCTGTAAGTGAAGGATCATTAATGAGACGAATAGCTCTTCTTTGAATAGAATCAAGAATGCTCAGGGTTGTTGGGGACGCCATGCCCCAGATATGAGAACAATATTCCAAGGGAGGTCGGATTTGGGACACATATAAAGTGTATAAATTAGAAGCGGAAAAATACTTTTTAGCTCGAAAGAGAAATCCAAGCTTTTTTGAAGCTGCCGTGGCTATAGATACAATGTGTTTATGCTAGTTAAGGTTACTTTCAAATGTGACGCCCACGAGATTGAAGGTGTCTTTGCTCTGTAGAACTTGGCCGCTCATAAGTAGAGGATGAGTATTTGATGACTCTTTTCGCGAATAATTTTCATAAAATGTTAAATAAACTTTTTAATTTTATTCTGGAGAAAAGCCAAATAATATTTTGTTTAAAGGAAAGATAAAGCTTCCTTACTCCACTATATTTTAAAAAATCTTTATCAGCCATTTGTTAATTAGTTTTATCATATTATTATAAGCATTAAATGTACTTTTAGATTACACGGTTTTATTATATAAAATATATTTTTATCTGTTTACAAATCAGTAGTATATTTAAAACATAAATTGGGCAATTACCTATTTCTGAAAACCATTACATGATTGCCATTGGGATTGGCAATTAACCACCTTTAAATGACTTTAACATATCTGATACCTTAGCCATTTGTCTAATTCACTGACTTATTTACCACGGCACACAAAAGTTAATAATCGGAATTTTAAAAAACCTTTTTATTATTATTATCATTATGGTAGTAGTATTATAGGTTTCCTTTTTGGGTGTTAAGGATACAATCTGAATGCCACCGCGTCTTGGGTAATTATCTACTTTAACCATATGGTATATATATATATATATATATATATATATATATATATATATATATATATATATATATATATATGTATATATAATAGAGAGAGGTAGTCGTTGCTGACTAGTTGGAATTCAAACTTGTAAATATTGGGGATTGCAGCAAATGAAAGACAGAATACTCTTTACAGTTTTCCAAGCTTTCGGAAATGTTTATTTCCATTTTCAAGGATACTGAAATGGATACAAAGTACGATGTAAGGTTATACAATTTAAGTAAAGAATGTTACGAACTTACATCTTTGTTGAGGTTATTTCATATGATGTTCATAATTATAACCTATAAATTATGAACATCATATGAAATAACCTCAACAAAGATGTAAGTTCGTAACATTCTTTACTTAAATTGTATAACCTTACATCGTACTTTGTATCCATTTCAGTATCCTTGAAAATGGAAATAAACATTTCCGAAAGCTTGGAAAACTTTAAAGAGTATTCTGTCTTTGCTGCAATCCCAATATTTATATGCATATATATATATATATATATATATATATATATATATATATATATATATAATACCATAGTCTTAAAAATTATGTTTCCATTTTTTTGTTCTAAATCGCTTCCTTCCTTATTTTTTTTTAGTAAACAGAAAATTAGTGTCCAACCGAACTTTCGGTTTCCGCCAATTTCGGCCAAAAATCAAGTTTCGGCTGTATTTTCGGTTTCGACCAAAATTGTCCGTAACTTTTGGCGAACCTTGGCGGCCATGTTGACCGGTTTTAGCCGAAACTGAAGCCACGGCCGAATATTTAGTTTCGGTCGGACTCTACAGAAAATACGCCTACCTATAAGATAAAACTAACCTAATTTTTCCAATATAACCAATTTAAACCTTTTTGATCTTCTTCACGAACTGCTTCTAACAAGTGTCTTAACAATTCATGGGCGTCGTGTTGGTCACCTCCGCCAAATTGTGGCATTCGAAAAGTTAACTTCTGCAATAACTGTCTTGGGTTAAAAACTTCTGATCGACCGTTTTGCAGTTCCCCTAATGTTTCAGCCAGAGTTTGAGTAAGAGGGCGCCATTTTTCAGTTTCACCTAAAAGAAATCATATAAATAATTACAGCGAAAATTGTGCATATTATTTTTTTTCTTAAATTGAACAGTGGTTTATTATATCTACCTAGTACGTAAAGAAATAAATAAACTACAATAAAGTAATAAATAAATTTAAAAAATATATTCAAACTTTTTTTTTTAATCTACAGACTTTCCAAGGAAGGCGTTTACAAGAGGACAAATAAAAAGAATAATTTTTTGAAAAAGTCAATTCTGATAAAAAATTTTGCTTGTAATATTTATAAAAATTCCTTTTCACAAAAATATTTTTGTTGTAAAAATTTCTTTTCCCAATACCCCAGTGTGGCTGGGTATTTTTTAACATACCTTAAATCCCATAAACTAAAAGACCTGAAAATTGGTCTGTTATCTTGAAAATCGGTACTTTTTTTATAAATCACTTTGGATCATTAAAAATCTGACAGATATAAAAAAAAGTAGAGTGATAATTTAACGAGCACCAAAAACACATATAATACCTCTTGGTATAATCTTAAAAATACGTATTTTTGTCATACATCTAAAAGCATTCTAACTGCATACAATATGGACGTAAATACCAACTCTCCTTCCCCCTGTTAAGTTTTGTAACCTTAATTTTTTCTTTATAAAATTTGGGTATGACTAATGGGAGAATATAAACTATTTTTTAACGTAAAAATGATAGTTGCAACAATCAGGATGGTGAATGGGCGCCATCTCAGGGAAAAAATGGAAAGGGGGTCTTGTGGCACATCATTTTAAAGCTCCTTCATGTCATTCATTCAAAGCAAGAGTTCTTCTTTAACCGTCGAAAGGAGAGATTTCTCTTTTGTATCTATCAACAACAGTAGGGAATTATTTCCATTTATTTTCTTGTACCTAACTTGCCGACTCCCGGTATAACTCGATGCCGATCCACTGAATGATGCTTTTCAGTACGGTGTCAACGGTTAGATTATTTCTTACCGTCGAACAGCGACGCTGTTTGTTTAAGATACTCTTGCTTTTCGTGTTATTCACGGTGGACCTGGTACAACCAGTTTGACAATGCCTGAGATAGGCGAAACGCGTCACTGGAGAGGGTCCCGGTGAATGACATGAAAAGCAGGAGTTCTTCTTTAACTGTCGTAAAGAAAGATTTTTCTTTTGTATGCCATATTGATTGTTACATTCATCATCATCATTTTTACGTCAATTTTTTTAGATCTTGTTTTTGCGCAAGTATATGAGTGCTCTTTAATTTATCCCTTCATATTATTTTCGATATCTATCATATTGGCGACGATATAGCGTGATTTATAAAAAAAGTACCGATTTTCAAGATGACGGACTGAATTTGAGGTATTTTGGGTCAGCGGATTTTGTGGGATTTTTTGAATGTTAAATAGGACCCAAAACACTAGCATTTTCCAATAGTCCCAGCTTTAAGCTAATTTGTTCCGGGTTCCCCTATACAGACAGTCTATGGGTGGGGTTTACAAGAGAAAATAAAGGTAGTTTACTCTTGGAAAAAAAATCAACGTTTTTTCTCTTGGTAAATCATATTTTTTTTAAAGAAAAAGTTTTTATGAAGAATGACTTTTTTTTGAAAAATTAAATTTTTGGTCAATTGGTCCTTTTGTAAACCCCACCCGCGGACAGGCTGTGTAAATAATACAGTGCTTGTCTAAATTCAGGACCCCTCCTCCTAACTTTTAAATTGTTCGGTATTTTTTCATAAAAATTTATGGATTTTAGTAAGACAACATAAACCAAATTTAATACAAAAAATGACAGATATAATGTCAAACTGACAGCTGGGCACAATTTTGAAAAGAAAAATTAAATGAAAAGGGGGTCTTGTGGCACTTTATATCCTCAGAATATAAAGTCAATACCTTCACCTACTACGAAATGGAGGAACTTTGTAAATTACCTGAATACCTTATTTAGATGGCTATATCCAGAGGCGCATTTACATATTTGCTGCCCGTAGGCTATTTTATTTTCGCCGCCCCTATGTTTATTCTTTTCTCTTTTTCCAAGACCAAAAAAAGGTAGATCCTCACTTTCATTTCTACATACAAAATAAAAATCGAAATCCACAAAATTATTTCTGTAAATCTGCCGCCCCCTAAAACACGTTTGCCGCCCCCTAAAAACGCCGCCATAGGCTTCAGCCTACTCAGCCTTTTGGTAAATACACCACTGGCTATATCTCCAAATCTTATAAATTTAGATACACTTAATGTTGTATTTTCTTAAATCTCTTTTAAGGATTTATTTAATTGTAATATTGGTGATAATATAAAAGATAGAATAGAACAAGAATTATAGTTTTTTTTAATGACGCACCCTGTATATTATATTACCATAAAAGAGACATCTAAAAGACCTTTAAGAAAATACTACATTTGGTATATCTAACTTAATTAGTTTTGGAGATATGGCCATTCAATCCGGTATTCAGGTAATTTTCAAAGTATCGCCATTTTGTGGGAGGCAAAGGTATTCACTTTATATTCTGGGGTTATAAAGTACTCGTCAGGAGCTTTAAAATGATGTGCAACAAGACCCTCATTTCAATTTAATTTCGTTATTCCAAATGGCGCCCAACTCCTAATTTAACATTAATATCTCTGTCATTTATTGCCTAAAATTTTGTTTACGTTGTCTTACTAAACTCCTCAAAAATTCATGAAAAATACCAAACAGAGTCAGAGTCCTGACTTTAGACAAGCACTGTATAGGTGGACTGGAGTATAAATTAATAAATTTAATAAGTACTTTCATACATTTCTGTTATATTATTTAAAGCCTGGTTATTACCTTCTATACTCATTTTTATATTGGGTTTTAGTTACATCTAAAATTCAAACTATAAAAAGATTTTCTGTCAGTGACTCTATACAGTGTGGTCCCTAGGTAATATACCAAAATTCAACTAAAGAATTGCGACGTTAAAATATTGCAATATAACTAAACTTACCTTACTACAACAGTTGATTTTAACCGAGATACAGGGTGTCACTTTTTAAAATATATTTTTAAATTTTTTCAATTATAATGGATACGTTTTAAATATTGTAATAAAACTCGGTATTTAGGGGTTTTCTGGAATGAGCTATTCATATCTGATGTTAATTTTTAGGTGTTAACTAGAGGAGGCTACCAACACTACTTTGAATTTTTATAAAACTTCACAACTTTTTTGTGCTTCCCTGTATGTACCATTTAAGGAAAATATTGAACTACCCAATGCTTTCTATACAAAAAAGGTATACCATATAAGAATTGCTCTGAGCAACCGTTTTCTAGATAATCGCGGTTAAGTTATTTAGTGCAAACCAAAAATGCCTTTAGAACAGCGTATTAGCCATAACTACAACTGCCTTATCATAAACGAATAATTTAATGTATTTATCGCCCCACAGGCAGGGCCACCCTACTAGAAACATAGGCAGGACACTGATGAATTTACTACTGTCCGCTTTCACGTATTTTCAATGGCTGCGGCTGCAAGAAAGCAAATTTAATAATATTTTAATTCAAAATTACATCTTTAAAAACATTCCACATTTATCGCATAGTTTTTGCGAGTTTTGTTTACGCTCGCTCGAGTCAGGCGAATGTAAGTCAATTCAGCTAAGTGTTTTCTATGTTTCTTCTTCAGTGGACCTGTCTGTATACTTTTTGGTTGCACTAAACCACTTAAGGAGGAGATATCTGTAAAATGTAAAAAAATTTTCATATTATTGTTTCGTAACACCTCGTATAAAACCACGTGTCTTCGTTTTTATACCTTTATTAACAATGAAACGTAACTATGGTTACAACAATGACAAATATGTTTACTTTGTCTCGAAGTTTACACCACAAAAGTTGAATCTATACTAATCCAATAGGAAGTTTCCGTCTCCTTTTTATATGTTGTGGAAGAGGGAAGAATGATCTAGAATTTTGGAGAAATATCGCGAAAATTCCATAGTACAGAATGGCATAAAAGTTCTCAATGGATAATTCGGGCGTTTTCGAAAACCTTCGAAAGTGATGAAAGAGCTTGATAAAAATTTGGGTAAATTATTTAAATAAATTAGCAAACTAAATTAAATGATCCTAACCCTCTAGAATTCTCTAACCTAAACACATTTTTGAAAGTCTGTAACATTGCCCCCTCCCAAGTCGTGATCGTCTCGGTCAAGTATCTTCACTGTCTTGATAGCGGCTTAACCTTTCTAGATGTACTACTTTCATCTTTGCCTGTGGACTCTTCTGTATACGGTACACCAGATCATTAAGCCGTGTAACCCCTTTATATGGTCCCTCCCATGACTTCTGTAGTTGCGGTGAACGCCCCTTGGTTCTTCTTGGGTTGTATAACCAGACTTTTCAATGACCATAAATCCCTGATGGTTATCTTTTAAATCATAGCGGGACTTCATATGATCACTTTCTTTTTGTAACCTGGTACGCACCTCTTCATGCATTTCTTGTAGCTTTTTACTAAGTTGACTTACGTAGTCTTCTGCTGGTTCTTCATTAGTAAACGGTCGTCCTGTAAGTAAGTCAACTGGAAGGCACAATTCCGCTCCAAAAATTACTTTAGCAGGTGTTGTGCCAGTAGTCTTGAGAATTGCGGAGCGATATGCTAATAAAAACGGCTGTATACAGCTATCCCAGTCACTTTGTTGGTCATTTACTTTAATTTTCAAGTAGTTATCAAGAGTTCTGTTAAACCTTTCAACCATGCCATCTGACTGGGGATGAAGAGGTGTTGTTCTTGTTTTATGGATTTCAAGGAGATTACAAAGGTTCTTGAATAGATCAGACTCAAAGTTTCTGCCTAGATCGGAATGTATTGGTACTCCATAACGATATTGTTCTGCAGCCGGGATACTCTAATTATTGTTGTTGATGGGGCTTGGAAGCACCTAGCCAGCTTTCGCGCCTTAAAAGTAGCTGTGCCCCTCTTTACCACACTTCCAGCACAAGATTCTATTTCTTCGACGGAAGGTCATACTTTTGTTGTCTCCATCTACTTGTTTTTGAAGTAGGATTTCTGGCAACTGTTGTATTACTGTTGTCAAATTATTATTTGGATTGCTGTCTTCTGGTACATAATTTGTTATTCGAAGTCTTGCCTGTGTTCTGGATGTCTGCTTAGCCGTTTCATACTGAAATGCGTAGGAAAGAGCTTCTGAAATTTTCTTTAGTCTGGCCATTCTTAATGCTTGGTTCGCATCTGGATTGCGCAGACCTTCAATGAAACTGCCTACCGCCAATTCTTGCTTAATTTCTTCTGGGTACGATGGATATGTTAAATAAACTAGACGTACAATGTCCGCTTTGTACTCTTAAAGACTTTCCTTGTACTTCTGTCTTCGTCCTTGTAACTGCGCCTTATAAACTTCTTGCAGATGGGTGTCGCCGTACCTCATCTCCAGCAACATGGCAATCGATTCATAGTCAGACTGCTTTTCTTCGGGGATGTTTCTTAACACCTTCATGGCTTCTTCTCGAAGAGCAAGTACAAGAGCTCGTGCTCTTTCTGTTGGGCTCCAGTTGTTTCCATTTGCAGCAGCTTCAAATTGTCTAAGGTACGTCACCCACGGTACCTTTCCGTCAAAAATTGGTGGTTTCATAATAGTTATTGACGTGTTACTTTCAGAAATTCTACCTGTACTAATCATTTTTTGGATTTGACGTTGTAAATTTTGAACTTCTTGTTGCATTTGTCCTTGGACTTGCTGTACTTGACCTTTAACCAACTGTTCTGTTTGCTGAATATGTTCATCTAGTTCTTTAACATCTTCTTTGACAAGTTTTAATTCCAGTCTTTTTAACTCATCTTTGGTTTGATAAAATTCTCCTTTCAGATTTTCTAGGATCTTCACCATCTTATCTTTTAGTTCTTGTTTCATTTCTGCTTGACTCTTTTTAATGTCTGTTTGGGTTTTCTCCATTTGTTTTCTTGTTTCTTCTTGACTTTTCTTCATTTTTTCTTTCAGGGCTTGTTGACTTGTCTTTATATCTTCTTTTAGGGATTTATAGCTGATCTTCATTTCTTCGTTCAGGGCTTGTTGACTTGTCTTCATGTCTTCTTTTAGGGATTCATAGCTGATCTTCATTTCTTCTTTCAGGGCTTCTTGACTTGTCTTCATGTCTTCTTTTAGGGATTCATGGCCGATCTTCATTTCTTCCATCATTTTTTTAATTAGTGTACTTATTTCCTCCATACCTGCTGCGTGTTGTCTTGTCTCAACTGGCATTCAATCTTCTTACTACTTTCCTCGGGTAATCACGTTCCGCTTCTGACACCAAATGTTCCGTAACTCGTATAAAAACAAGTGTCTTCATTTTTATACCATTATTAACAATGAAACGTCACTATAGTTACAACAATGGCAAAAATCTTTACTTGTCAATATCTCGAAGTTTACACCACAAAAGTTGAATCTACACTAATCCAATCGGAGGTTTCCGTCTCCCTTTTATAGTGTGGTGGAAGAGTGAAGAATGATCTAGAATTTTGGAGAAATATCGCGAAAATTCCATAGTACAGGATGGCATAAAAGTTCTCAATGGGCGTTTTCGGAAACATTCGAAAGTGATGAAAGAACTTGGAAAAATGAAAGTAAATTATTTAAATAAATTAACAAACTAAATTAAATGATCCTAACCCTCTAAAATTCTCTAACCTAAACACATTTTTGAAAGTCTGTAACAATATGTTAGTATAGTCCTTTAAGAACACGTCACTAAAATTTTAGAACATAATTTTCAGTAGCTTCGATACTACAGAGTCGGTAAGTCATTATAATCAATAAATTGTTATGTACCTATTCAAACTTTAAACTCGTCCCATGTGCCAGGATCTGCTACAAGAAACAATGTAGCAGATTTTTTGTTGTTGTGTTTTTCACTCTGTATGTTCGAAAGTAAGGATAAATAGTGGATGTATGGTTGAACTCTGTGATGTAAAACCGAATTGATAAAATGATATTAGATTAATGTCTATGTTTGCAAGATGTTACATACAACTTTTTTAAAAGGTTTTCCGAATACGGGTAACAATGTTATGGGTCTATAATTTTTAGAACAGCTATGATCAGTATTTGGTTTGGGAATATTTATTATGATTCCTTTTTCCAATCATCTGAAAACATTTTGTTTGCCAACCAGAAGTTGTAGAGACTTATAATATACTTATGAATACAGTAATCTAGTTGTTTTACAACAATCCATGGTACTGTGTCATGCCCTGGAGATGTATTCTTTTGGTACTGAAATATATTAAAATATTCGTTTTCATCTACTATTATATCCTGGTTGTCGTCGGATTCTGAGTTTGCTTCTAGACTATAGTGTTCTCGATAGTGTCTAAGAAAAATATCGACTTTCTCAGAATCTGTTGAATATGTGTCTCCTGCTTCTATAATTTGTGGGATAGTTGATGTTACTTTATATTTTGTTAACTTGTTGACTTTCTGGTAAAAATTCTTTCCACTTGCTTCATTGATTTCTTGACATGTAGTGAGCCAACTATTAGTTCTATATATATTGAAATATCATATGTTGAATATTTTTACTGAACTGGTTGATTTTAGTTTTAATGTGTGGATCTAGATTAGCCCGATACTCTCTTAACATTCTTCGCTTTTCTTTGATTAATTTTATTATATACGGTGGTAGTGGGTAAGTGTAGTATTTGTGTGTGACTGTTGGAGTGAATAATAAAATCACCTCCAATAATTTTTTGTTAAATTGTTGAATCTTGTTAACACTAATTTCATATGGTTGATTTGCTGTGATATATTTTAGCATGTCGTCGTTTACACTCTTTATTTGGCATTTATTAAAGTTGAACTTGGGAGGTACTAAACTTGTTACTGGAGGAGTGACTATGTCGATTTTGATCTTCATCGCTAGATGATCTGAGCCTATATCAGGTAAAAGATCCACACCCTTAATATTATGTTCCAAATTTTTTGAGAACAGTAGCAAATCTGGAGTGGAATCTGTATTATTTGGCATTAAAAAGGTAGAAGGTGTATTTTGTTTCAGAAAGTCACGATTTTGTAAAAAGTATTGATTTGTTTTTGTTTTTCATTGTTTATGTTGAAGTCCCCAATAATTATTGAATATTTGTAAAGAGATGCTTTAATCATCAATCAATCATTTATTAGTCTATAAAGATCATATACATAGACAGGTCAAGAATAATATAATATAATATAATAAAGATAATAAAATAAAATTAGGTTAACATAGATTAAAATGTAAATAAAAAATGTTTATAGAGGAATATAATGTAGACACATGTATTGTGTTTCCAGGAGGAAATTGAGCCTTTATATTTATGTTTGATTTAAATGATCCAAACTCAACTTCGTCAACCGAAACCAGACAAGGAGAAGTAGTGCCAGCATTGATTAATGATAATTATATATGCCAATATAAACAGTTACTGTCGAAAGAAACATCTTATCAACTATTATATCGAACAAAACAACTTTAACTGTGCACTTTTTGTTGAATCGAAAACTAACCAGCGCAGTAACACCGGATATAAAAATTGGACAATACTACAACGTAATGGCCTTATTCAAGTGGATCCAAATTTAAAGATGAGAAAGGAAAACCCCCAAGAGTGAATAATCAGTTAAGTGAAGCAACACATTTTTCTGTACCATTTCTTAACGATCGTTTACATATTATTTTGGTTTATATACACCCAGCAGCTACAGAACTTAAGGAAAACCTAATATTTTATACAATAAACTTGGATAAAAATATAACTTACATTCAGCCAACTGCTGATCTAGGATCTGATCACCTAGCGTTACAAATTGATATTGACATGCAAACAAAAATTACCTGTACATCAGACAACACACAAATTGCCTATGACAAATGTGATGTAGCTAAAGTGACAGACTATAAGAGATTATTTATCAACAAGAACCAACATATCAATGATAGCACAATTGAAGACTTTGACAACACACTGTCGGATGCCATAGAACAATTTTCACCAAAATATAAAACTAGACACTTTTTTCACCAACTTCCGCCATGTATTGTAAATTTAATAAAACAGAAAAGAAAAATGCTAAGGGAATATGAAAACAACCACAACCCAGCTCTTAAAAGGAGTATAAATTCATATAATAAAAATATACAACAATTAATTACACAGTATAGGGAACATAGGTGGTTACAGACCTGTAACGATATTAATAGACAACAAGGAAAAACCTACTGGCAACAAATTCAAAAAGTGTCAAAATATAAAACGAAGTATCAAATCCCCAATTTAATTGATGACAATGACCCAGCAGTAGAGAACGAGGCAGAAAAGGCGGAACTATTTGCAAGACACTTTAAAAAAGTATTTAAAGAGGATAACGATCCGACTTTTGACAGAGACATCTATAACCAAGTTAACAGATGGTATGAGGAATTCTTTCAAACTGCCCCATGTGATTCTAAAGAACAATTTATCTTAGAGGAAAAATATCTCCACGTATTGAATATGGGCAAAAGCACAGCACCTGGAATGGACTATGTTTCCAAGAATGATTTAAGAAAACTACATATAGATATCAATTTAATTTAAAATACTTTTATTCATGACTCGAAGGTTACACAATGGGTATAAACTTATCAGACTAGTCACTTATTAAATCCATCGTTATATAATCAAAATATATAATTTCTGTCTAAAAAATGTTAATTTCCGACCTACTGGAAGCAAGGCATTATAATCACTATTGCTAAACCTAACACGGATTTAAGCAGACCATCAAGGTGTAGGCCAATTACGATGTTACCAATAATAGGTAAAAACTTCGAAATAATAATCCGAATAATGCTTCAAGAAACATTACAAACGAATATTCCATCATTTCAGTTTGGCTTCACAGAAGAGGCAGCTACTTTGCATCCGCTCACTATATTTATATCAAATGTACAGACAGCAAAACTAAAAGGACAGCACAGTGCCGCGGTATTACTGGACATTAACAAGGCTTTTGACAGTATATGGCATAAGGGAATTTTCTACAAACTCCACTTAATGCATTGCCCCAAAAATTTAATATTCCTGATCAAAGAATTTTTTTCCCAGCGAACATTAAAAATCAGAATAAACAGTAAACTTTCTCAACCATTCTATCCAGAACAAGGAGTTCCTCAAGGGTCCCCACTCTCCCCTCTGTTATATAACCTTTTCTGTTATGACATATATGCTGACCAAAATAGTCAAGTTTCCAACAGCAGCTATATAGTACAGTTTGCTGATGATACAGCCCTTATTTCTCACAATTCTTGTCTGTAGAACGAGAAGCACTGCAACAGTTTGTTAATGGTACATCAAAATGGTTTCGGACTTGGCGACTTAAAGCAAATTCACGAAAATGTCAACTAATATTTTTTAATCATAATTGCAACAACCAGTCTTCGAGAATAACTCTTAATAACCAAATTATAAATCCCAAACCTTCAGTTAAATATCTAGGTGTAGAAATTGATAATAAAATGAATTTTAATTCACACTCCAAAACTATTCAAAATAAGTGTATTCAGAGGGCCAAGCACTTTAGAGGATTAACATATAAAAATAGAGGCATTTCACGAAAAACCGCAGCTCATACAAAGCAGTATGCAGACCTCTTCTAGAATATATGCACCCAATGTACATTAATAATTGCAGAAAAGCAGCTCTGAAAAATTTAGAAATATCAGAACGACTTACCACATTAACGTCTAGGTTTGCAAGAAAAAGGAAAACACTTACGATGATACAGGAATTATGTATCGAAAGGGACCAAAACCAAAGACCAGCTAGAAAATATCCATCCTTTACTTTGGCATATGCCCTACTTGCAATGAGTGATTGATTATTGACTTTTTCTCCATTTCTTTAATATTTCATATAAGTTTTTTTTTACCGTGTTCATATTATATTTACCTATTAAAAATACGTTACACCCCAAGGGCTGAAGGACCTAGGTCGATGGCCCATTAGGAGCATATATATATGTATTGTATTATGTTGCCTAATAAATTACATTCAGAGTTGAGTAGTATTCGAATACTCGGTATTCTGAATACTATTCAGAATACATTTGTGCAGTCTTCGAATATTATTCAAATAGATTTCTGTGTCTGGTATTCGGTATTCGGAATACTTTTTTGGTCAGTATTCGGTATTCTTTATTCTGAATAGCGTTTTCGAATATTCTGGTATTCGAATACCGATATTCGAATACCGATATTCGAATACTGGTATTCGAGTACTGGTATTCGAATACCGGTATTCGAATACCGATATTCGAATACCTATATTCTGGCATTCAAATACTGAATTTAAATACTGTTTGCTTATTTTATGAATATTACGTTACTTTTTATGTATCTTAAGCGGGTTAAAACATGTTCGCGGTGGTTTTGCCGACGACGGGGTAAAATTTGATATAAGTCATATATATCATCATTTGCAAACTAACAGTTTAGGAAATTAGTTTTACAAATTTAAAAAAATATATAAAATTCGATATGTTTTTTAAATGTTAATCTGTTGTTTCTATGGTCCTAATAGGTAAGTAATTTTGAACAGATATACATTTATTTTTGCAAACAAAAATATATCTAAATTAATTATTTTAACTTTTTTGGGGTTTTGCTATTAAAAAAACAAGTAACATTGCAAACTATGTTTTCTCTGTATTAGGTTAGACTAATATGTATTTATCTCCATTTTACACAAAAGGTATGTGTATAATAAATTTTAGTATGTCAGTTTAAATCATGACTATCTGGTAAATCGTAGATAGTATGTACATGTATCCCCATTCCAAGAGTAAAGTCAATAGTTTAAAAAATGGAAAAGTTATTTTTGGAAAATTTGGGAGACGTCTTGTATGTTTGAAATGATTAGTTTTTAAGCAAGAACAAGGTACACCACTGCATTTTTGTTATGGAGTAGAAAAATAAGAATAAGTTGCTTTTTCAAGAGAAAGAAGTATTTTTTGCTCTTCAGTATTCATGAATACCCAATCGTGGTATTCATGAATACCGAGTATTTGAATACTTTTTTGTAGGTATTCGAAAATATTCGTTATTCGAATACTTTTTTACGGTATTTGTATTCGTATTCGAATACCAAATTTCAGTATTCGACCCAACTCTGATAACATTAAATAAATATTTTAGACTTACGCAGGGCGCCGACCTCCCTACTTAATTCAAGAGTGCGTCACCCCAATTTCAAAGTTTTTTTTTAAGAAAAATATTTATTGTATTTGTTCTTTTAAATTTTAAAATATATATGGTTTAATGTTTTGTAGTATAAGGACACCTTTTTTAAAAGGTCAAAGTCCAGTTGTTTATTTAAACATTTTTTTATGTCTTTAGGTTATGTTTTTTATGGGTATATCACGTTTTTCTGCGATTATGATCTTCCTTATGGCTTTTTCTTACTGAAATACATTTGTATTACTACATTTTTCACGTTAATAGAGCATTATTGCAAGTTGCCTTATTAAGCCGGATGTCCATGAGAGCGGTTTTCCGCTCGCGGATGATAATTCAGCGTTATGATTGGCGGGAAAAGCATTTTAAATTTGCATTAACCAATCACAACGCTGAATTTATCATCCGCGACCGGAAAACCGCTCTCATGGACAGCCGGCTTTAAGCTCGGGTATTATTAATACCAGCCTTATTAAAATAGTGCTTCTACCCATAATTTAGAGTTATTGCAAATCATGTTGACAGTGCCATAAAACAAAAAAAATTGGGAAAAATATTCAGTAGTTTTTCTTTATTGTTTTGTGTTGTAGGGTTTGTTTTACACAAATACAGAAATACATTTAAAAAAGCAAGGTTTGTTTTAAATATTTTTACTTCCAAAAACTTTTAGATTTTGTGGTCGGCAGACGTTCGGCTCCCTGTACAGTTATGTCCCATTTACTTTGTTTGTTTTTGACATTTAAATACAGTTTTAGTTTTGTTTTACTTTTTTAATGTTAATGACTTTTGATGCTTATTTTACATTTATACAGTAGTATCGCATTTATTTTTAAACCTAATTTAGTTCTAGTTTTGTATTTATAAATTGAATTTTGTCTTTTTTATATATATTTTGGAAATGTGAAGAAGTATGAATGAGTGTCAGTGTGAACGAAGCTGTATAAATGTGCGGATGCATGAATGCTTTATATACACATATATAGATATATATTATTGTTATTATTATTATTATTATTTTTAATTTTTAAGGTAAATTAACTTGTAAGTTGACGTTGTAATGTTTCATCTATTGGAACCCATGACAATAAATGCATTATTAATTAATTATTATTATTAATTAATTAATTAATTTATTATACGAACAGTTCGAAGTTAAAATAGGACCAAAATAAGGCACGACCCAAAACCGGCATAAATAAAGCCAGGCACTATCCTTATTAAGCGAGTCCTTATCCCACTATGCATCTGCGCAAGCTCAGATGTCAAAATAAGGCCGGTATAATTAGTGCCTGGCCTTATTTCACTGTGCAATAATTCTCTATTTATAATAATCTAGATTTCCTTATTTTTACTTGAGATAAAAAGAGCTTTTCTTTATAAAAATTTCCAGGAAGCACTTCAAACACTTCCTATCACTAAAGGTGAACACACATAGTGTCCTATATCTTACATGTGGGATGTATGCACACCAAGAAAACATGTAGTTGCTCGTCTTTGAAAAGGTATCGAAAAGTGCAAGCATTCATTTAAGAAATTATTTAATTGAGGGGAGTTTCCTTTTTTCATATTGAGTGAAGGATGTACCTGCACTAAGCTGCCGCCACGTGTATTGGTTATTATATTTCCTTGTAGTTGTATCTTGTTCCAGTCTCTGTAAGTAGTGTTTGTAGCACTTTTGTTTTTGTTTCAACTAGTAGAATGCAGTTTATATTTTCCCTTTCGACTGTGTTCTAGAGTACACATCTTTTTTTTTTTGATAACTATTTATGATATTATAAAGAATGGTAAGGTGATTATTCATTAAATTGTACATTTCTGTCTCCATGTATTGGTTCCGTTGGTGATGGCTTCTGCGGATCTTCTAGGTCAAACATT
This sequence comes from Listronotus bonariensis, assembly GCA_014170235.1. Lineage (NCBI taxonomy): Eukaryota > Metazoa > Arthropoda > Insecta > Coleoptera > Curculionidae > Listronotus > Listronotus bonariensis. The sequence continues at coordinate 42,637 of JACEGR010001799.1, read as the reverse complement.
AGAATATATACACGGTTTCCTGAAAACACTACCGTGGTATCTATTTTATATGCATCTATGAATCTCTTTTTAAGTTTTGTAATAGTTCATCTCTGTTGCTGTGCTTGGGATTATTTATTTTTGATATATAGGTTTTTATGATTTTGTACACATATTTTTAACAACAGTACTTTCTATGTGAACTTTCAAAATTCCGAAATTTTATGAAAAAATATTTTTTTAAAGCAAAAACGAATTTATGACATACATACAAAAACAATAATTTTTAATTTTTAAATCACTAAAACCGATGCTAGAGTGCCCGCCGATGAAGAAGTCTCTTTTCGACCTTCCTAGAAAAAATTAGCATATAGCCGCCATTTTGAATATTTAAAATGAAAAAATATATAATATTTTATTTAAATATCTAAGTAAACTACATACAAATTTTTTAAAATATATAATGACTCTTTAATAAAAAAAATCAATAAAAATTTAAGGATTTACAGGTATTTCCCCCTGAAATGCAAAAATATCTTGAAAACGACGGCTCAGGGCCATTCCTACAAAATACATCATTTTTGTGTAGAAAGTACAGAATAATTTACTAGTTAGTTTAAATGTTACATACAGAGAAGCACAAAAAAGTTGGGACGTTTTGGAGAAATTTAAAGTAGTTTAGGTGGCGTCCTCTAGTTTTTACCTAAAAATAAACATCAGATATAAATAGCTCATGTCAGAAAACACCCCTAAATACCAAGTTTTATTCCAATATTCAAAATATATAAAATATTATCGAAATAAATTGAAAATACTTTTTGAACTTTAACGTCTTGTATCTCAGTTTAATATCAACTTTTGTACTGAGGTAAGTTTAGTGCAATCGCAGTATTTTAACGTCACAATTCTCCAGTTGAATTTTGGCCCATTACTTAGGAATACCCTTATATTTTTTAAAAATGCATTAAGTACCACCGCAATAAGGGATTATGTTTTATATTTTTTTATATAACAATTTGATCCAACTTTGTTTAAACAACCAAATGAGATTCATGCCAATAAATAAATATCCATTTTTTTTTAAGTTCACAATACTAACATGTCATTTTTATTTTTTTACACCAAATAGACATACCCTTTAACTCTGGCAGCTGCATATCAAACTTGTCCTTTACTTTTAAATGTCCACCAGGAAGGAGAAATGCTTGCCCAGACTTTGCAGTTTCTTGTAACAGTTGCAATAGGTATGGAGTTTGTCCTAAACATTGCATTACAGAATTAAAAAAACATGTATTGCCTAAATTTGTTAATCCTCTTGGTCTGGATAAACCTATTGCTCCTACGGAAATCTTCTTTGGAAATGCTCCAGTGCTAGATGTCACACCAGGGAGGGTTGATACTACTTCGATGACCTATTAAAAAGAATGTACTACTTATATACTGGGTTGGTAAAAAGTGCTCTAACTGCTTAAGCTGCGTTTACAAATTTTTGAATTTGAAGGTTTTTGGGCATGTAAAATTGAAATTGATATTGTCATTGTTGCCAGATTTTCCAGTTTAGCACTACACCTAATCATTTTGGTGTTATAAATAGAATAGTCTATTCAATTTTGATTGTAACGAAATGAAATGTCAACTTTAGTGAGATTTCAGATGTTTTCACCGCCTTTTGGTGTTATAAATATAATATTAATTTTGTTATTACAGCCTAAGCGGTTTTAAAGATATTTAGGCACTAATGTACTTTTTGCTGGAAGTGTAGTGGATCATATCTAAGCAACTAATAGAGAACGAATTTTGGAAATTTTAGAACTTACTAAATTTCACCCGCCAAATTTAACGTAATAAAAATAAATAAGGCATTGCGTTTAAAAAATAAAAAATATGTGTATCCTAACCAGAACTAACCAAAACTGGAAAATTTGGCAACAGTGCAGGTATCACTATTCAGCTCCACATATCCAAAACACCCTAGATACCAAATTTGGTAAATGTAGCTTTAGTAGTTTTAAAGATATTTAAGAGTTGCGGTACTTTTTACTAACCTTGAATATGCTTTTTGTACATAAAACAATATTCAAAAATGTAAGTAAAAGCATGGGTACATAATTTATTTTTATAAATTTTGTACCCTACCAATTTTTAAAGTAATAGTGATTTTTGATTATTAATAAAGTTTATCAGGCAGTTAGCTGTGCTTGTTAGGCAGTTGGTTCATGTTTGTGTTATTCACAACGTTGTTTTGTAAATAACAAATATATTTCATTTACAATTGTAAGAGTGTCCTAAATTTATTAAAAATTTATTTGGGAACATAAACTTTGTCAAAAAGTATGTAAAATTTGTTTTATGAAAATATTATTAATTAGCATATAAACATCAATTATTCAGGATTTTTATAAAACAAGTTAATAGTTAGAGATATTGATTGTAAAAGGCACCCTTTTTTTGTTTATGTTAAAAAAAGATATACTAAAGATTATAAGTGATAATAGTTGATTTAATTTTATTGATTTTAATTCTTCATAAAATTACCTGCCAAAAAAATCTCATAGTTTCATTTCCGATTTTATGGTTGCACAAATTATAATTTAAAATATTGTCTAATTTTTAGTGTATATTTTTATTTTGAAAGGTAGACATATACAGTATGTCTGCTTATGTACAGGGTGTCCCATTTTGGTTGTCCCTTATGGGAAACTTGGAAACCATAAGAGATATTAAAAATTTGATACCCCATCCTCGAGCTCTTTTTTGGAGAAAACATTTATGGTAAAAACAGATCATCGCTATCGCGAAGCGTTTCAGAGATACAGGGTGATTCTCGATTTTTTCACTTTTTGAAAAGGCCCTGTAGCTTTGTTGTTATTACAGGTACGAGAAAACTAATTGCACATTATAAAGACACTTTTTTCCGTAGAATCCAGTGGCGTAGCCAAAAAATTTTTTGAGCTGTCATTTTTGACATATGACCCAAACATGTTTTTTTTTATTAGGGACACCCTATAAATGATTAGGTAATTAAATTGCTTGTTTTTTTCTGATTAAAATAATATATCATAGTAGGTGGTTTAATAAATTTTTTATGTCAAATATTGGAAAAATTATGATTTTAAGACGCATTTTTTTATTTTAAAATTTAAAAATTTCCTACCACTTTATTTATAAATATATAAGTATGAAATCTTGGTAAATAATATATATGATGTAGAAGATTATTAATACACATAATAAAATGATACACGGTTTCTCAAAAAATTAAAATATTTTTTTTATTTTAAAATTTAAAAATTTCCTACAATTTTATTTATGAAAATAAAGGGATGAAATTTTGGTATTTGATAAATGTGATGGTGAGAAATATTATTGAACATAAAAAAATGATACAGGGTGTCTCAAAAAATTAAAATGATTTTTTTTTATTTTTAACTTTAAAAATTTCCTACAATTTTATTTATGAATATATAAGGATGAAATTATGATGGATAATATACAGGGTGTTATGAAAATACTTTAATATATTGAAATGGGTGACTCCTGGGACAGTGTAGAGACACACTGAGTACTTTTTTGTTTAATTCAAACTTTTTTACAATTTGTAAAAATACCTTCTTTTCACCTATCTGCTACGTCCCTGGTTACGTATATGAAAAGGAAGAATATTATTATATTTGGTACTGTATTAGTATGATAATGTTGTATAAAAAAATAAAAATCAAAGTTATACAGGGTGTGTCAAAAAATTTTCGATTTTTTTTTGACTTAATTTTGTTTTTTTCTCTATTGGTAAAGTTGACATGGAGAATTCATAAAAATTAAAAAATAAATAAAAAACTTAAAAATTAAAAGAAAACTTGATAAATTTTTAAGTTTAATTAATATAACTTGTTTATTATTGTTGTTGTAAACTAATTTTTTGTTTTTTTCTACGGAAATGTCTCCTGAGCTAAGGGATGACAGATTCCTTTTAAAACAAAAATATAAAACAATTTAAAAAACAGATAGAAGCCGCAATGCGTCTTTAAAATCATAATTTTTCCAATATTTGACGTAAAAAATTTATTAAACCACCTTCTATGATATATTATTTTAATCAGAAAAAACAAGCAATTTAATTACCTAATCATTCATAGGGTGTCCCTAATAAAAAAACATGTTTGGGTCATATGTCAAAAATGACAGCTCAAAAAATTTTTTTTGGCTACGCCACTGGATTCTACGGAAAAAAGTGTCTTTATAATGTGCAATTAGTTTTCTCGTATCTGTAATAACAACAAAGCTACAGGACCTTTTCAAAAAGTGAAAAAATCGAGAATCACCCTGTATCTCTGAAACGCTTCGCGATAGCGATGATCTGTTTTTACCATAAATGTTTTCTCCAAAAAGAGCTCGAGGATGGGGTATCGAATTTTTAATATCTCTTATGGTTTCCAAGTTTCACATAAGGGACAACCAAAATGGGACACCCTGTACATACCATAAGGAAAACTTTTTTATATAATAATAATATAATTACGAAAAATAGTTATTCTTCAATAAAAGTTCTGTATAGTCTTAAACCTAAAATGCAGCAATCAGATACTCGATCAGATTTTAATTTTTTTCTAGTTGTATACAAAAATTTAAAAAAAAATATTAATTTTGCTCAAGAAGAAAGCAGCTTTATTTTAAAAATATCGAAAATTTGTACGAAGACAAAATGGTTGTTTGGTACACAAATACTTATTCTAATACACTGGAAATTTGCTGTTTTGACAGTTATTAAATTTCCTTCACATATCATGTTTTAAAAATGCCAATATATCAGCATAAGTATTAACTAATGTAAAAACATAAATTTTCATCGGTACCACTAAAAAAATTAACAGAAAAAGTTGTTTCTTGTAAATAAAAACTTGAATGCCTAAAAGTTATTTTTAATCCTTAACATCTTCTCTTCATAAAAATTATTCAAAAATATTTATTTGGTCCTTTTGAGTATTATTTATATTTTTTAGGAAACCAAATATACATATAAATAGAATTAACAATCTTTTAGGTTTTAAATGAGGAAGAACATTATTTGAAAAATGGTACAGAGATAAGTTTCCCACAGTCTTAATAGTTCAATCTTACAATAGAACATAACATAAAAACATTTATGCTATAGCAATAGATAATTATAGGCTTTCAACTTATAGAATATGTCCGTTCAGTTTTTGTGGCATTGTGTTTTAAGCTACATGAAGATATTATAAAAAAATTAACTCACTGAAGAAAGTTTAACAATCACTGATGTGCAATCTTATTATTAAATTTTTTATAGTGTGAATGATTTTAAAAACTAGTTATTTGTTGTCTTATTATTTTACTTTTCTTCTTTCTTTGTTGAGATCTGATATTAATACTTTTTGAGTCTTTTGATGGAAATTGATATACAGTGTGCCAACAGATGGACTTTACAATAGGACAAATGGACCAAAAATTTAAATGTTCAAGAAAGTTGCGTATGGCAAAAGCTTTTGCTTCTTAAAAAACAAGATTTACGTTGAGAAATTTTTTTAGTTTTGTACAGGGGGTCCAAAAACTAAAAAATCTAAAAATGGTCCCAGACAAAACTACCTTTTTTTTAAATAATTTAGCAAAATGTTAAATAAAAAGGTTTTTAGAATTGAATGAGGATCCCGTATCTGAAATTTTACATAAAATAAACAAAATTTTGTTTTTAGGGTCATATTTTTGTAAATCATTATTTTCACCTTTTATAGGTACATAATTTACCTTGTTTTAATACAACACAAAAATTAATGTCAAAGTTTGTCAAACATATTTAAATAAAAAAAAGTAAAACCATGTAAATTACGTAAAAAAGGTGTAAAACATGATTAAAATAATATGATTCCAAACAAATTTTTTTTGGTTTATTTTATGTAAAATTTCAGATATGGGATCCTCATTTAATTCTAAAAATCTTTTTTATTTAACATTTTGCTAAGTTATTAAAAATAAAGAGATTTTTGTAGTTTTTGGAGCCCCTGTAAAAACAAAACAAATTTCTCAATGTAAATCTTGTCTTTTTAAGAAGCAAAAACTGTTGCCGTACACAACTTTCTTAAACATTTAAATTTTTGATCCATTTGTCTAATTGGAAAGTCCATCCGTAGACATAAGTACTGTAGATAAATAAACATGCAAATTTTTCTGAAATTCAATTGGAAAATGTCGGAAAATGTACTTGGGTCAAAATTTAAAAATAATTAATTTTTTTAACTCAACTTATTATGGATGTAACTTGATGGGAGTGCATTATTTTGGGACACGTTTATATGAAAAAATCTTATTTTGCCATCAAAAATAGGCCCCTTAATATATTTTTGTACGACCGGGCATAAAATACAATTTTACGCCCCCATTTAAAGGCGTACAATTGCACTTTTAAACGCCCACATTTATAAATATATAAAACAATGATAAAATGAAATAATGCCCCATTTTTTTTGTTCTTAAAACAACAATTTATTTAATTAAACATATGTTAAGAGTGTACTGATTACAATTTAAAACATTAAGAGCTGGAAAATACGCCGCGGGCGTAAAAGTGCTATTTTACGCCCTTGGTACAAAAATAACTATTGTTGATAATTTTGAAAATCCCTGGATACTTGAAACATAGAACATTCTCATAGGGCTAACATGTAAAATATAAAAAGGTAGTACCTTTTCAGCTACTGCTGGACTTGCAACTTGCTGTTTAATTTTATTTGATTCTGCCTGCTTCTTTAAGTATTCAACAGCTTCCAGAAGTTTTTCTTACAAGTCACATTAACTTCATTATCACAGTCATAGCACCAAATACTCCAAATTGTGGTATTAACACACATAGCATGAGAATCTGAATGAGGTGTATCAAAGTGCAAAAGTGCATGCCTATTTTTACCCCGTCCACATGCTTGATTTCCACATTTTAAACAAAGCCATAGAGACGGATCTAGCTCTAATTCTAAATCTTCCATTTCTGGATCAACTGGTAATTTCTTACATTCTTCACAATCAGTATGAAATCCACTTTTGATAAGGGTCTTTTTGACTCTACTTAAATCTACTGCTTTGTTAATATGGCTACATTCTGCGTTATTCTGGTTTTCGTCGCCAGATTCCGATGACTCGTCCCCATTGTTAGGATCCCTCTGATGTTTTTTCTTACTCATTCTAACACTGAATAAGTTAAAATTTAAAGAAAAACAACAAAAAATTACACCTTTAAATAACCTTAAAATGAATATACAAAATATAAATTAAAAATATCCTGAGATAATACAATATGTAGTAAAAATAAAAATTATACTTGGTTTAATTAAACTTTCAGAGATAAAACAAAGATAAATTGGAGCTAAAAGGTAAGTTTTTTTGCTAGTTTTTAAATTCAGTACTACACACTACACCTTTTTCTTATGAATGACTTGCTGACAAGACAAGTGACAACTGACATTTAAGACAGACGTCAAATGAATCTTTAGCTTTGTTTGAAAAAGGGGAAATTGTAGTGTAGTGTAGTGTAGTGTACTATAAGCTTTGTTTGGCAATAGGTAAAGTGTAGTGTACTGTGTTGTAGTGTAGGACTAAAATGTGGAAATAAAGGCACATTTTTCTTAATTTTTTGTCTTACAGCTGCTAACAAATTTGCCTAAAGCCGACTGTCCATGAGAGCGGTTTTCCGCTCGAGGGTTATAAATTTAGCTTTGTGATTGGTTAGTGCAAATTTAAAATGCGTTTTAAAATTGGTTCTTCGTCTAAAATTGATTATAACTGTTTCTAACGGAAACACAAATAAGTTCTAAATCTTCAACCAGCCACCTTCTCTTCCCAGGCTACAAACTTATTTCGTCTTTCCGCCCACATGATGGCGTATGTGCATGTCCGCAACGATCTGGCTTGTGCTCGAGTTTCCAATCTTAAATCGGGTAGGCCCGATATTCTTTGGCTTAAACTTTCCCTAAGGTCTTCAACTAAATTTATCTGCTCTTTGTACCGGTCCTCATCTAATAATTCCTATGTCGAATTCTTTGACTTTCTTTCAACAAAGATCGATATCATAATTTCTCAGTTTCCATCGGCTGACGTAATCGTGCTTGGCGACTTCAATGTCCATAATAAAGATTGGCTGGGCTATTCAAAAACTGACCCCCAAGGCAGAGCAGCCGAAATCTTTGCAGTCAGTAACTCTCTTACCAACCTTATTATGAAACCCACCTACTTTCCCAGAGTCCCAAATCATAGTTCAAATCCCCTAGATCTCCTTCTTACTACCAACCCCGAACTCTATCAAACATCTGTCATAGCTCCCCTAGGTCGCTCAGATCATGGCTTAGTTACTAAATCTTACCCTGCACATCCCGAGGTAAATGAATACATGCCACCAGGCACCGTATGGCACTACATCCCAGTCGACTGGGATGGCCTAAGGGACTTCTTCGCCACTTACCCCTGGAATTTCATCTGTTTTTCTTCTCGTGATCCTTCTGAAATTTGCAATCAACTAACTGAATCATTTCAATTGGGCATTGAAACCTATATTCCACACACCATCAAGAACCCCAAGCAATCCAATAACAAACCCTGGTTTTCCAAATCTTGTGATAAAGCTAGAATTTTAAAATTTCAGGCTCACAAGAAGTTTCTACAGGATCCTAGTCCAGAAAACCGACAGGCCAGCATTGAAGCAAGAAACTACTACAATCAAACAATTTCTGAAGCCAAAGACTCCTTCTACAATCGTATTAAAAACAAAGTTCTTTCTTGCTCAAATGGCAGCAAATTGTTCTGGTCCTTTGCGAAAAACATAAGTAGGAATTTTTGTACCAGTTCTTTCCCACCACTAACTTTGGAAGATGAAATTATTTCTACCGCTAAAGGAAAGGCAGAACTATTTGCTAAACAATTTGCTGCCAATTCAACCCTTGACCCTTCCGTAAATTATCCAATTCCAGCGGTTACCCCAGTTCCTCATAAAATTATTTTTAAGGTAAAACACATTAAGCGTATCCTTTCTTCCCTTAACACCAAGAAATCGTCTGGGCTGGATGGCATACCAGCAATCGTTTTAAAACAATGTGCTCCAGAGCTTGCACCAATCTTAACTCGGCTCTTTCGAATTTCTTACGACAGAGGTATCTTTCCGGAAAGCTGGAAAGCTGCACGTGTTTAACCTATTCCCAAGAAAGGATCTCAATCTCTTCCATCTAACTATAGACCAATTTCAATTCTCTCAGTTCTTTGTAAAGTAATGGAAAAACTAATTAATTCACAAATTCTTAAGTACTTAGAAAAACACAAAATTTTGCATGACAGGCAGTATGGATTTCGCCATAAAGATCTACAGCAGATCTTCTTTCCTTCGTATCACACTGTTGGAATAAGACTCTTGAGTTTCTAGATCGTTGCTCTTGATATATTCAAAGCTTTTGACCAGGTCTGGCATGCCGCACTTCTTAATAAACTTCCCTCCTATGGTCTTTCAACTAAACTCTGTACTTGGCTCTCTAGTTATCTATCTGATCGACGTATATCAGTTATTGTGGACGGCCATTCTTCAAGCTTTCACCAAGTAAATGCTAGAGTCCCTCAGGGCTCAGTTTTGGCACCAACATTGTTTCCTCTTCACATCAACGACCTTCTCTCGTCCACAACTAATTCCATTCATAGTTTCGCCGACGATAGTACCCTTCACTCCAGTTTTCAGGTTCCTAAAACCATCACTAAACCTGACTTGGAAAACAAACGCAGTGCATGCATGCAATGCATCCAAAACACAATCACGTTCCTTGTCGCGAAAAGAGTCATCAAATACTCATCCTCTACTTATGAGCGGCCAAGTTTTACAGAGCAAAGACACCTTCAATCTTGTGGGCGTCACATTTGAAAGTAACCTTAACTGGCATAAACACATTGTATCTATAGCCACGACAGCTTCAAAAAGCTTGGATTTCTCTTTCGAGCCAAAAGTATTTTTCCGCTTCCAATTTATACACTTCATATGTGTCCCAAATCCGACCTCCCTTGGAATATTGTTCCCATATCTGGGGCATGGCGTCCCCCACAACCCTGAGCATTCTTGATTCAATTCAAAGAAGAGCTATTCGTCTCATTAATGATCCTTCACTTACAGAAAGGCTTCCCTCTCTTGCCCATCGTCGGGCTGTGGGGGATTTATTGCTTTTATAGGTACTTCCATGGCTTCTGCTCTGAAGAATTGTCCAGTATAGTTCCTCCACTCACGGTTCCCAACAGAGAAACTCGTGGATCAGTGCGTATGCATCCCTATACGATCCAACTGGACAGGCCCCGAACTGCTCACTTTGTTCGTTTTTTATTCCTAGAGTTTCTAGATTGTGGAACCTGTTGCCCGCGAAGGTCTTACCTTCCTCCCCAAATCTAAAAGTATTTAAGTGCCGTGTCAACAAACTCCCTCTTACCTCGCTTAAGACACCCACGGTACGTTAGTATTTAGGCTTTTAGCCTTCGTGGTTTGTCCAAAGATAAAAAAATATATAACTTAAACAATTGAAAATTCGTAAATTGTCTCCCGTTTTATAAGCAAAATACACAATATCTTTAATTGCTGAAAGACTGACGTCATCCATTTGTCAAAAAACGAAAAGTGGTTACAGCTGCTGTAAAGCAAAGAGCTCACTCCGATTTTTATGGCTGTAAGCAGCTAACAAAGAAAATATGGCATAAGTTAAAAAAAAAAAAAAAAACTAGTTCTTATGCCAAACGCGCGTAACTGAGTTATGTCAATAATTAAAAATAGTTTTTATGGGTATATTCATAAACAAATAAATTTAATTTCTACATATCAATATATTTTTTTGTGGTCCAAAGACTTCTTCGATAAAAATTAGCGTTTTAATAAAATGTATCTAACTTCAAGACCTCGAAAATAGTGTAGTTGAGTTAAAACTAGGGTAATTGTCTAGAAAGTGGGGATAACTTCGATTTTAACGAAATTTGGCACATAGGGGTTTTTGGGGCGTTGATCACAAATTCTAAAACATTTTTTTCGAAAACGTTTCGTTTCCGATATAGCCATCAACAAAGTGGACAAACAAACTTATCTTATTTTAACTATATTCCCCCTTCTTTTTGCACACAATTCTTGATTTTTAGGGTAAAGTTGAACACAGTATTTGATTTTCAAGTTTAAAAATCTTATTTTCTATTTATTTTACCGCTTTTTTAAATAAATTGCATACCTCCACTATAAATCGTCCAAAGTTATGGCGAATGCGCCGGGATTATTTATGGCTTGCTGCGGTTTTTAAAGAAAATCTTAGCAATTTATTTGATAAAGGTGAAAAAGCATAAAATACAGGGTTTTAAAGGTTAAAATCAAATATTGTGGAGTTAATTAGGTGTAAATCGACCAGAATTGTGTGCAAAAATAAGGAATAAAAGATAGGTTTGATTTTCCACTTTGATAATGGATATCTCTAATCTCAATTAACAAAAACAAAACCATACAACTTAAATGAAAATACAAAAAGTGTCATTTATAAAATACCTTGCGAATGCAATAAGTTTTATATAGGTGAAACTTGTAGACCATTAGCCAAACGCATAAAAGAACACAGATCATACATTAAAAACACAGAATTTCATAAATCAAAAGCTGCCAACACGCATTTGATAATAATCATAGAATAAACTGGGATGCTTCGAGCATTTTAGCAAAAAAAACCTGTTCTAAAAAACGCAAAATCAAAGAAAGTGCGTAGGCATATATTATTAAATAAGGATAATTGTGTAGCATCAATTTCAGTTAATTTAAATAACACTTGGTTGCCTTTGCTTGATACTGAACTATCTTCAGGAAGACTAAAAATTAACCAACTATTCACCAAGGAGCATGGACAAGGGGAGAGAACCAGTTGATTTACCCCCACCAATTAAGAAATGCACCTGCGACTGGTGATTGTGTTCAGCGACCAAAAGAGCTCGTCAAAGTTTTATTTTATTCTTGCTTAACGTTGCTAAAAAGGACGTGCTTGGTTAAAAGTATGGATTTATTTAGAATTTTTGTTTCAATACGCACTTTTACGTTACATTTTTGTGTCTGAATCAATACTGTCAGCCAAATATCTTGCGAACTTTCACCGGTTTGATGGTTAACTTAACACAGCGGGATTACTCGTCATGCGCATGGGAGGTTGTTTTCCCGACTTGCTATTGGCTGTTATAAATGTCACAACTCTTGACTTTCACATGTTCAATATGGCTGATGTTTTGTGATTGTTGTGGCTGTATATTTGTTTTGTGTTTTATTCGGTTTGATTTTACGTGTGACCTGTGTTATAGATATAAATTATTGAAACAAAATTTGTGGAAATTTATGGGTTTTTTTAATAAATTATTTTTTTAATTATTTACGTTGTTTTTTTTTGGATAAAAACAAATTAACACTTTATCTAGGATTTATTTATGTAACAAAACATTATATACATTAATATTTTATATACATCCGTAAAAAATATTTAATGAATATCTTGCTGGAGGTAAAAGCACAATGAACCAATAGAGGATTTCTGTGTGCGTCACTCTCTATTTAAAAAATTTGCTTGAACTGTAAAAGACAGACAAATGATCAGTTTAAAAAGTATTAAATAGTGATAAAAATTATACTAAAGAGAAAAAATAAAAAGGCCTAAAGCCTAAACACTTAAAAAACTTAATAACTGACCCAGTTAAGGTACAAACCAAGATATTTGTTTTTTGTCTACTTAAGTTCGTACCATAAGGCCAACTTTTTATTAATTTTACGAAAAATTTAACCATTCGATATTAATTGTTTTCAGTGGTAGGTATATGAAATATCTTAAAAAATATAAATTTATGTTAAGAGGAAAGTACACCTATTTTTGTCAATATTGAAAATTTGTGGAAAAAAGATGTTTAGGATTAGGATTTTTTCTGCAATAACGAGCATTTTTGAGCTTCTTTTACAAAAGTATTTTATTTCAAAATAAGTATCCAGTAATGTGGAAACTTAAATTTTCATTGTTAATTAAAACCTACAATCTTATCTGCTTCCTTATACCTAAAAAACAAGTATGTAGATATCGAATAAAATGGACCAAGCACAGTGGCCTATGGAAACTGAAATCCTACTACGCTTTTCTTAGTATAAGTAGGTAATATTAACTTATAGACTATAATACCTTTCAACTAAATAGGATCAACATAAATCTAAAATTTATTTGGTTGGTAAGTTTGAGCATGCTATTTTCATATATTTCTTAAAATTATACACTTCTTTTACATTTAGTACCATTTTTTATGCTAAATAAGTAATCTCGCAATAAAAGTTTAGTTTTCAAGAAATAATTCTATTAAGATTTTTATTTTCAGTTCTCATTTCCCTAAAATTTATACCTATGCATTTTTCCACATTAACCTATTCCAATCTAAGAAAAAAATAGTCTTCTACCAAATAGATTTTAATACACCATTAGCACTAAATTACCAATATTTAGTCATTAAAATATTAATAAATTTCAGTATAAACCACATTTTACACTTTTTATTAATGTTTTATGTATATTTACTCAATAAATCAATGTTTTTGAATATACCGCCGATTTTGACATTGGGTGTGCGTATGCGCATGCCCTGCCATCCCGCAGACCCTTTCTTCAAATTGTGCAACTTTTCGAAACGGCGATTGATCCTCTATCCTTGTCTATTCTCTTTGCTATTCACCTTTTTTGTAATATAAACAATAAATACACCAGCAACCAGTTATCTATGTCACTATAGCCTAGTTTACACCGCGAGGACCAATTAGATCCGTGGACTAAACCCAGGATTAATTTTGTTAGTTCACTAGTGTTTACACCAACTTAGTTTATGGATCAACTTAATTCATGTTTAATCCTAGTACCAAAATGACAGCTGAGCATATGACCAGAACCTAACCTCATTTTTTATCTTTTAAAACTGTATCGCTTTTAAATTCCATTTGAAAAACGGTTAAATATCAACAAAATTTTAAAAAATATAAACAAACAACAAAATTATTAGGTTAAGACCGAAATTCAACGTTTTTTCCTCAAAATGCGTACTGTCAAAGATCAAGGCTGTCATTTTGGTCCACTAAAAAAGTCAGACGTGTTTACACCAAAGAAAATCATATTTGGTCACCCCCATTTGAGACGGACTGAATTGGAGTAGCAAATTTTAATACTCAGGTGTTTACACCGTGAATAAAGTACGCGTGACGTCATTTAGACCTCGAACTAAAAATTTGGTCCTCCCGGTGTAATCTAGGCTATAACCATATAAAAACAAATATATAAAAGAAAGTGTTATGGGAGCCAATGAATACAAGTTCGACGCAACCAACAATACACTATAATTTTAGTTAGGAGCATACCAAAGGAAGGGCGCTAACTGTTTAAATAATTGCATATACATTTTTTCGGTCAACGCAGATGAACCAGACACTTCTGGGTTTTTTGCATTGCGTGGGTTATTCCACAAAATACAAAAGGTTAGGTTATTCTTTTGTAGTTTGCCGCAGATTTTTGCGTACTGATATATTTTTGTGTTTTAAGTGTGTTTTTATTAAAAAGATAGTTAATTTTGTTAAAAAACAATAATGTGAATGTTATGTACTGCCTTATTGTCAGAATACAACTAGTGTAAAAAGACATACTTTTCCGGAAACGTGACAAAACGTTCTGAAGCTTAATCAAGTTGGAAATCCTAATTTCAAAAACAAAAAACCTTTCAGCAAGTTTGTAAAACATTTATAGTATATGACAGGCATTTTTGTGAAGCTAGCTTACCTAGCAGGAACAAAGAGAGGGTCACGAAAAAAGAGGATGATCCTACAAAAATATTTACCACAAGTAAGTATTTCTCAGTTGTTTTTAATTAAATTGCGGAGTATTTTACGGTATATTTTCCAGAATATTTTCATTTTATGATACATTAAATTAAATTTGGAGTCTTACTTAATTAGGTTGATAAACAAATTTTATAATCATGTTTTTTTTTAACATTTATTGTTAAAACAGAGTTAATTATCATTTGGGTTTATTCTTTTTATGTAATATTTCAGGTATAATAAGAAAAATGTTCCATTAGTTGCTACACAGAAGTCATCGAAAACAAATTTTGACACCCAAGATTCTTTAATAACAGCAATCCGTTTACTGCCAAAGAAATTAAGATTAATTTTTGGTAAGTATATACATCATGTTAACTTTTGTAAGGGATCTATGATAGCATATTCTTTTAAAAGATAGAGAATGTGGTTTTTGCAATAGTGTGTAACTTTTTTATAAAAGTGCCATATTACATAGAGTCTAGTGGCATACATATGAATTCCTTACAGAAACACTGTTTTTAAGATATTACTAAAACATGCTCTTGTTTACATGTACTTTCATTGTCTATATTTTAATAAATATTCCAGTTAAGGCTCGCTGGGCATTTAAAAAATATGCACCTATAAACCATTATCCTGAAAAGAAGCCTTTAATTTAATATAAAATGCAATGTATATAAATAATAATATCAATAATAATTATACTTACATATAAGTATTTTTTATCATTTTTGTTTTATAATAATTATTTTTTGCTATGTAAAGAAAACTAAGATTTGCTTACAACTGCAGATCGTAGCAAAACAATTATCATTTAACTATGGCATAAGTTAAACCAGGAACTATTTTATTTATTTTTTATATTTTTTTGTATACATTTTTCAAGTAAATCTTGCTATAATAAAATTATAAACAGAGTGGCCATTTAAAAACGAAACAGCGTTATTTTGACACTCCAGGTCATTTAAGGAAAAACGTTTGGACATGCATGGCAATTTTTGATTTTAGAGAGAAACATTTCTTTGCCACTTTTCCCTCCTGAACTGCAACCCTCTAGCAGAAATGAGACTCACCCCCAAACCTTAAGAAATGGGAAGAGGTATCGAGCAACACCTGATTTTGAAGGTGTCTCGACCCCAATTACCACTGGCAAGTTTAAAGCTTCTGCTATTTTTCCCGTTGATATGACACCGTGTCAAAATTTTTACTTTAATTTTTTAATGTATAATGTTAAATTACTTGGAAGAGCAAGCTACTTTAAACTAAGGGGATATGATAAGATTTATATAATGTTCAAAATAAAATAATAATCATTCTGGCTATGAGGCGAGTGCCACCCTGCTAGAGGGTTGCAGATGGGGGTGGTAAAAGGGGCAAAAATGTTCCCCTTTAAAATTAAAAATTGATGTGTCCGAGCGTTTTTCCTTAAATGACACGAGTGCCCAAAATTGTTTCATTATCAAATGGCCACCCTGTATATTTATACCTAATACATATTTGTAAAATGATTATGCAATTAAAATGTATTTGCTTTTAGTTAATGTACCATTACCTGGCCCATCTAATGTACATAAATGTAAATGTTCCTGAACCACAAATCTCCCAAAGCAATACTTTTGCAACACGTAAGTCAATTAAGGTGTTCTTGTGTAGTAGATAACTACGTAAAGTGATTAGTATGTAATAAAATATAAAAATAAAATTTTATTTGACTTTTTATTTGTTTGATAAATAAAAAATAATATAGGGGCTGAAATATTTTTCCATACATTATACAGACTGTCCACGGATGAGGTTTACAATAGGACAAATAGATAAAAAATTTAATTTTTTCGGCAAAAAAATTATTCTTAAAAAAATTTCTGCTTGTGATTTTGTATACAGGGTGCGTGAAAACTTGAAAAGCATGATTTTTCTCTAAGAGTAAACACTTTTTTTTTATTTTTAGGTAAAATGTTATTTGGAAAATTTCTTTAGAATAAAGTTATTATCAATAAAAAAATCATATAACATTTCCTCCATAATTTGCGAAAATGCCTTGATCACATTCATTTACAGTTGGAAACTTGTGTTGTGGGGAGGCGGGTATTTAAAAGCAAGTTATGACAGTTTTTTAGTCTATTTTTATTATAAAAATTTAAAATAATTCACTTTTGATAACAGCAAAATCAATTTCATGAAATTTTCTAAACGACATTTTGCCTAAAAATGAGAAAATAAAGGTAGTTTACTCTTGGAAAAAATAATGTTTTTTAAGTTTTTGTACCCTGTATACAAAATCAACATTGTCTCTTAGTGAATCACATTTTTGTATACAAGCAAAATTTTCTTTGGAAAAATCTTTTCTAAAAATGATTTTTTTTTATCCGTTTGTCCTCTTGTAAACCCCATCCGTTGACAGTCTATAGATAACCCGGACTTTCTTTTTATCCTTTATTTCCTTTCATCCCTTATAACTTAATAACTTTAAATTTGTAATTTAAAGTTACTTAAAGAAATTATGCAAACACAGACATACTAATTTCATTGATAGATTTCAAATATGCACTCTTCATAAACTAAAAAAATTGGTCATTCAGAAGAATAGTATATTTCTACTAGCTGATCCGGCAAACGTTGTTTTGCCATATAAATATAAGGGTGGACAACCCTTATCACTAAGAGGTATGAAAAATAGATGTTGGCCGATTCTCAGACCTACTCAATATGCTCACAAAATTTCATGAGAATCGGTCAAGCCGTTTCGGAGGAGTTCAAGTTCGAACACCGTGACACGAGAATTTTATATATAAGATTACGATATCAACATGTTTACGTTTAACCCTATCTGTTTAAGTATCTTAAAATGAAAACTTGAGTTTTCTAGTTATAGTACTTAACTAACCAGAAGATACTGGGTGTCCCAACTCTATTCATACACGAAGTAACTTCACCCCTATACCTAATAAAAAAAGCTTTAAATAAAAATGTTTTTGTTTGGAAAATATATTTATTTTATTGACAGTAAAGGTACTTGTACAAAGTGTTAAAAATGTGTTTACTATTAAATAATTAGTTGAACTTACTGTATTTTTACAAATCATGAGTATTTAATTGTATTGCTGATCTTTACTATATCACTAGCATATCGATATAATTATTAAAGGTAAAAAGTAAAGTAAAAAATAGTATATCCGCTCTAAATAATTAAAAATAGTTTGGAGTGGCAGGTAACGTTAAAACATGAAATTAATTATTTAATATTTTAGGTACTTATTCTAAAAATCCTTAGAATTTACGTATAGTGCATTTTTAATGAAGAATTTAATAGCATGTCTGAACTGGTCAAAACATTCAGGGCGTTCCATTTAATAAACACTTACTTGAGAATAAAAATGTAGTTTTTGAGACACTTAATATATTTACCAACACTGTCAATAAAATTGGCGTTACAAAAACGTATTTTTTTTTTTAAGTTTTTTCTAGCTTGTACTAGGGACACAGTTGTTTCGTGTATAGAGTTGAAACACCTTGTAATACTTTTCAATAAAATTAATTTAAATTTCGCGGTAAACACTACTTTCTTAATAATTGTGTAGATGGCGCCACTGGCAAAAAATTGGGTTTAGTGTTGTGAACTGCATGTTATTTGTCTTTGTTTAGCTGCATAGCTTAGGAGCATATCCTTTCGAGGGATGGCGCACCCACCAATATATCAAGCGGATACACGGCAGTTTCTTTATTATATAGTTAAGTGTTATGTGACTATAACCAAAGACGATTTCGCCCTGTTTTGGTACCCCAGTTTGGTTGGTTAAATGCCTACCAACCACTTCGCGGCCGTGAGTGACATCACAATCCTGGTACCCTGTTTGGGTTTACAAATGCTATACCGTGGCTTAGGTCGGTAGATCGGTTTGTATCATCCCTTTCAAAGTTGTTGGTCTTACTCTTAAATTTTATTTCTAATAATAAAACATTATTAATAGTTGCAAATATTTTAATTCTAAATATTGCTGTTAAATAAACAATTTATAAAAACCAATAAACCGTTAGGTAGGTTCTTCATTTACCTACCAAAAATGTACCAAACGAATTCGGATACCATACAAATTGACGTAATGGTTGTGACGTAAAACATACCAATTGTTACCTACCAAAGTCGGAGTACCTGAAACGGGCCGAAATCGCCCAACAAACATATTTGACGATTTAATGTCAAAGTGATTTCAGAATATCCTAAAAGATAAAAAATTTAAAACTTTAAACCTTAATAATAGTAAGTTTTTATTTTTATTATTTCTTTATCTCAACTCTTATCTTGACAACGGTGGCAGATTTTCCACGGAAACGTCGATTTTTAAATATTTTTTTTACTGTTTAAATTTTTTTGGTTTTTCGTACTTAATTTAACTTTGGCGTAAAAATCTAAATAAATACATCCATTAATAAAAAGTTTATTTTCCTTGGTATACGCAAAGCAAAGAGAATGGACAAGGGTGAGGAGAAACGGGCTGATTTACCCCCACCACTTAAAAATGGCACACACCTGCGACTTGTGATTGTGTTCAGCGACCGAAAGAGCTCATCAAAGTTTTATTTTATTCTTGCTTACAGTTGTTAAAACGCACGTGCTTGGTTAAAAGTATGGATTTATTTATAATTTTTTTGTTTCAGTACGCACTTTTTACGTAACATTTTTGTGCCGGAATCAATATTATCAGCCAAATATCTTGCGAACTTTAACCGGTTTGATGATTAACTTAACACAGCGGGATTACTCGTCATGCGCATGATAGGTTCTTTTTTCGGCTTGCTATTGGCTGTTATAAATGTCAAAACTCTTGACTTTCAATATGTTCAATATGGCTGATGTTTTGTGATGTTGTGGCTGTTTATTTGTTTGGTGTTTTATTCGGTTTAATTTTACGTGTGACCTGTGTTATAAATATAAATTATTGAAACAACATTTGTGTAAATTTATTGGTTTTTTTAAATAAATTATTTTTAAATTATTTACGTTGTTTTTTTTATGAATAAAAACAAATTAAAATTTTATGTAAGATTCATTTTTTAACAAAATATTATATACATTAATATTTTACATACATACGTAAAATATTTAATGAATATATTTATATTTAATGAATATCTTGCTGGAGGTAAAAACACAATGAACCATTAAAGGATTTCTGTGTGTGTCACTCCATATTTACAAAATTTCCTTGAACTGTAAGACTGACAAATGATCAGTTTAAAAAGTATTAATAGTGATAAAAGTTATACTAAAGCGAAAAAATAAAAAGGCCTAAACACTAAATAACTAACCCAGTTGAGGTACAAACCAAGATTAGAGTGTGTCTACTTAAGTTCGTACCATAAGGCAAACTATTATTAATTTTACGAAAAAATTCAACCATCCCATATTAATTGTTTTCGGTGGTAGGTATATGAAATATATTAAAAATTATGAATTTTTCTTAAGAGGAAAGTACACTTATTTTTGTCAATATCGAAAATTTGTGGAAAAAAGATGTTTAGGATTAAGATTTTTTTCTGCAATACCGAGCATTTTTGAGCTTCCTTTACAAAAGTATTTTATTTCAAAATAAGTAAGTATCCAGTATTGTGGAAACTTAAATTTTCATTGTTAATTAAAACCTACAATCTTATCTGCTTCCTCATACCTAAAAAAACAAGTATGGTAGATATCGAATAAAATGGATCAAGCACAGTGGCCTATGGAAACCGAAATCCTACTACGCTTTTCTCAGTATAAGTAATATTAACTTATACACTATAAAACCTTTCAACTAAATAGGATCAAAATAAATCTAAAATTTATTTCGTTGGTAAGTTTAAGCGTGCTATTTTCATATATTTCTTAAAATTATACACTTCTTTTACATTTTACAACCATTCTTTATGCTAAATATGTAATTTCACAATAAAAGTTTAGTTTTTAAGAAATAATTCTATTTAGATTTTCATTTTTAGTTCTTATTTCCCTAAAATTTATATATATTTTTCCACATTAACCTATTCCAATCTAAGAATAAAATAGACTTCTAATACCAAATATATTTTAATACACGATTAGCACTAAATTACCAATATTTAGTCATTAAATTATTAATAAATTTCAGTATTAACCACATTTCACACTTTTTATTAATGTTTTATATATATTTACTCAATAAATCAATGTTTTTGAATATACCGCCGATTTTGACATTGGAGTGCGTATGCGATTGCCCTGCCATCCCGCAGACCCTTTCTTCAAATTGTGCCACTTTTCGAAACGGCGATTGATCCTCTATCCTTGTCTAGGCACCTGGCAGAGCAAAACATTTTCCATGGTTCCGTAAGTTAAAACCATTTTAAAAACTTTGTATACTATCGTCCGCTAATGAATGGTACACAGAAAAACCACAGATTCCTTATGCCAAATATTAGATTTAACCAAACATCTCCAATATCCAAAAGTTTATAATAGGTAAGGAAGATACGGGGTGTCATAGTAAAAAGAAAGGAAATTGATAATTGCCCCCCTTTTTATATATCTTAATAAAACGGTATCTAGGGGTTTTTAAACATTAGCTTTTTCAGATCAAATATTAATTTTTTGTGTGTAGACTGGAGGGCGATGGGTACACTATTTAAAATTCTCTAAAACTACCCAATTTTTGTTACTACTCTGTATGTATGTAAACTAGTAAGCTTCTCATGCTTTCTGCACAAAAAAGGTATACTTAGTAAGAATCAGTTTTGACAACCGTTTTAAGGTATTCACGTTTTAGTTGTTCAGTGCACCCGAAAGTATGTACCTTCAATAACATCGTATTAGCTATAATTACAACTGCTCAGATATAAATAGCTGATATCTAAAAACTCCTGGATACCGAGTTTTATTAAAATGTTTAAAATATATCAAAATTATCGAAATGCATGAATAAAAAATATTATATCTCTTTAATACCCCGTATCTTCCTTATCATTAACTTTTGGATATAGGTATGTTTGTTTAAATCCTAAATGGGGTATTTTCATAAGAAATCTGTGGTTTTTCTGTGTACCATTAATTAGCGGACACTCATCTGTATCATATGTTATATAAAAACACGAATGACTGAAAACTATTCGACTAAACACTATCAAAATCTCTAAAATAAAACGAGTCCGAACCAATAATATGTGAAGTCTCTAAACTAACCAAAAACATTAACAACTGGAAATCCTTGCAAAATATACAACCAAAATGAAAATGGCAAATTTCCACAGTTTTTACCAAACAAAGCTTCGACAAGGCACGACTCTGTCATCAGCTGATAATGCTACCAACTTTGAACAGAACTGCCAACCGAAATCATCAATTCTCACACCCTCACGTCCCTGACAAAGCTATCACCGGTCTTGCTTATGTCTAAACACAAGCGTCTAGCCCTTGGAAGCAACTATTGATCCTGGATCCTGGAAAAACTATATTTATGGATTATTCTGCAGTTTTTTGTTATTTTTAGGTTAAAGTCATTAGGTTTATTGATTTTGAACAAAAAAATTGTTAAAAATATTATAAATAAAAAAATCTCTATTTTTTAGCATTTTCAGCTAAAAATTTTATTAAAAATCACATTTTCTTTTATGTCTGTGTTATTATTTAAGCTATGCAATCTTGTCAAATAACAATTAAGATGGGCATTTTAATTGTCTATATTTTTTGTTTAATAAGATTTGTTGTATTTTTTATAGTTTTTGAGAAAATAAATATTTTAGAAAAAAGTAAAATCCTAAATATCTCAAAAACTAAAGGACACTATAAAAATTTTATAATACAAAAAGATGCAGTTGTAAAAGCTCTATCGTAAAGGCTATATACCTTTTTTTGTAAACATAATCATTACCCAGATATTAAGAAAAACTGAATTTTGGGATTTTTCCAATGCTATTGCCTTGAAAATAATCAGAAAATAAAAAACTATATTTATGGATTATTTTGCAGTTTTTTGTTATTTTTAGGTTAAAGTCATTAGGTTTATTGATTTCGAACAAAAAATTGTTAAAAATATTATAAATAAAGCCAGGATCAATAGTTGCTTCCAAGGGGCTAGACGAGGTCACACCGTACGATTATCGACTGGAAAGTATTGCGGCTGCGCATTAGTCGGTGATTTTAGTAATTTCATGTTGTATATATATTGTGCAAATACGACATGTCAAACGTATGCTACAAACTTCTTGACGATAGTGAAGGTCTCACTAGAAATAAAACATAAATAATTATATAATTTATAATATACAAAATTTTAAATTTACCTACTTATAACATTTATATTTTGAAAAATGTTTTTTTTACGGTAAGTACCGATTTATAGCGTGCAACGGTTTGACTTTTAGATAAGCCATAATAAATTGATAAATAATTCCAAATTTATCTAAAAATCAGATTTTTTTCTATGACTACATCATCGTTGGCTGGCGTATTTAACTCTTAATCACAGACCACTATCCTGGTTAGTGGTCTGTGCTCTTAATCATAGAACACTGCTTTTAATTCCAACTATAATTTCAATACCTTCTAGGAAGGAAATAATTACGGTAACCTCTCTATAAAAAAAAATTAATATTAAATAAAATATGTTTATTCGCACACAGAAAAGGAATATTAATTCATCATCCACTTTTTTTTCATATCTTTCACGTTTGTTTTTTTGTCCTTCATTCATACTGTATGTAAGTTAGGTTCTTATATTAATATAATATTATTTATTTATTTATTAAGTATACGGGATTCCCCATTTTTACAATGACTATTACAATTATTGAAAAAATAACTACAAAATTAAATTAAGCTACAATTAGATAACTAACTATATACTTATATTACTTGATGCTTGGTGCATAACTAAATTAATTTGTTTTATTTCTATTAAACCTTCACCATATCGTCAAGAAATTTGTATATACGTTTTTAATCGCATAGGAATTGAAGGCTAGAATTAAACAACAACAAGTTTGTTTGTATCACGGACATCGGTGGGGGCAGGGGAAGCGGTACCAGGAAAATGTTGCAAAGTATCGATAGCGCAATCGGTGCGATAGTTTTGACTAAAACAATTTAGTTTACATAACCGACTAACCATCTTTGGGAAGCTAAAGAAAAATTTATTTTGTTTTTTATTTTTTCTCAAATTACAAAATACATTTTAGTTTTTTAATTTTCAATAAATTCAGTTTTATGAACTATCGAAATCTATTGACTATTATCGATAGTGCCGTCTGTTGATAGTTCCCGACATCTAAGTACAGCTTGGTTCATTTGAACTATTCGAACTTGTAACCTTTTGTATTTTGTGTTGTCAACACACGGCGTCTTTATATTATTGTTTATAAAGCGTTTATTTTGTGAAAGTTTATTGTTTGTGTGATTATTTTTTGTGTTAATAATGACTAAAAAGTGTATAGTGTGTGGGATATCCCATTCAAAAGGAGAAAATGCATGGTAGGTGAAATGCACAGCAGGCGTAATACACACGCGGCAGTTATTTTCGGCCAATAGATTTCGGGAACCACGAACGACAAAAAATGTAAATACTTAATACGGTGTTGCAAGATTGGCCAAAAAGTAGTTTTTTTAATACTTGATATTAAATCAAAAACGTATTATGCTTTGCTATAAGTCACTTATAACAAATTATATTTTATTTATTTTATTTACTTAATATGTACAGATATAAAGTAACGAAAGAAATCATAAGTTCTTTTTAAAATACTTATTAATATTTTAAAGAGCATTTTTCTGCCTAAGATTTTTATCAACCTGACAACACGGCTCTAAATGTTTATGTTTGCTTAAAAATAAACAGTTGAGATGTTGGCTTCAAACAAAGTGTCTATACTCTGACCCTCACTTTAATTCTAGCCTTCAATTCCTAGTTCTTGAGATATTCATCATCAACCTTGAAATTTAAACTAATCCTATTTTTACAATATTCCCCCTTCTTTTTGCACAATTTTTTATTTAAAGCTAAAGCGGCACACAATATTTGATTTTCACCTTTTAAAACCCTGTTTTTACGTATTTTACATTATTTTTGCATTAAATTGCACAGCTATACTTTGCATCATTTCAATCCCAGTGTGCCATGAAGCCCTATGTGTATGTATGGTTGCCGCATTATCAAAGAAATGCCACGCAATTTAATGCAAAAATAATGTAAGTAAAAAAACGTAGAAAACGGGGTTTTAAAGGTGAAAATCAAATTTGTGACACAACTTTTAAATCAAATTGTGTGCAAAGAAGGGGAAATACAGTGAAAATAAGCTTAGTTGAAATTTGAACTTTGATGATGAATATCTCGAGAACAAAACATGCAAAACAAAACATCCCCTTGATCTAGACAATATAATAGTGCCTCCTACAAAAAATTTAAATGCAGTAATTGTGGTAAACCATATAATGATAAAGATAAACTCTCAAAACATAAGAAAAATACACATAATTTTAGGTATGTCGATGTAAATCGCCCTTATAATTGCGCATATTGTGATCGTAAACATTATGAAAAAAACAAAATCCTCATTCATTTATCCGAAGAGCATAACTTTGGTACTGTATGTGAAACTAATAGGCAGTTTCAAATAAACAAGATTTTTTAGAATGGAAGAGTGAAGAGGAAAAAATAGTAACTGCAAGTATGTTGGAACAGGAAGTAGTCACAAGAATCGAAAATAAGATCTCAATTATTGGTTTATAATAGATTGCAATATTATAACCTAAAGGAAGCTCCCAAAGAGCTTCGGGAAGCTGCAAGGGTAGTTATAAAAGAAATGCATTCTGTCCTGCTGAAATAAAATATACAGTAAGTAGTAATGACTGACAATCCTCTATTTTAGAAAACCTAAGATTAGAGTCACTTTAAAATAAAAAAAAGTAAGAACTGCACTTGGCCCCTCCCGGCAGCACAGTGGTCAGAGTATCTAAGCCCAGATGACCCAACGTTAAAGTTATTTAAAAATAATGTCGTGGTGGCACTACCGCATTGTCTAAGGGGTGCTGTGAAATGCAAGAATTGCATGTTTTAGTGCTTGGACAACGTTATAGAACAGGGGAAAGATTTGTGAAACATCTAACAACCCACATTCATGGTACCTAGGTGTAAGAGCTTCATGCGCTGTCTCAAAGATAAAAAACCAGAAGCTTAAAGATTAATAAAATTACAATAACTTTATATTTTAGGAAGAGAGATGGAATCTACAATGTTAGTTTTATTAAAAATCATACACACAAAAATTGAGGTTAGAGCACATAAGACCATCTTTGAAAAAAACATCTAAAACAGCAAAAAAGATCACTTC
Organism: Listronotus bonariensis; assembly: GCA_014170235.1. NCBI lineage: Eukaryota > Metazoa > Arthropoda > Insecta > Coleoptera > Curculionidae > Listronotus > Listronotus bonariensis. Next base: position 16,458 of record JACEGR010001799.1, on the reverse strand, counting down.
TGGAATTTCTTCCAGTAATATTTTGGACCAAGCACAAGAACCCCTTTTACAAAGGTAAGGTTTTGTATAGGTTTATTAATATTGGGTTAATTAAATGTTACACAAAGATTTAGTGGATTTACCTACTTCTAAATATGGTAATTGTCTAGAAAGTTGAGGCAACTCCGATTTTGACGGAAATTTGGTAAATGTGGTTTTTTTTGGAACGCTAATCACAATTCTAAAAGAATTTTTTTTTGGAAACTTTTTCGTCCTCCAAGATATTTATTATGAAAGTTGAAATTCAGACTAACAATAAATTGGCACACAATATTTTATGAATATTAATTTAAGGCAACAAACTACAATTATTTTTACGTATGTAGGTAAGTAAAAAATGGAAATAATTCCCTACTGTCGTTGATATACTTATACAAAAGAGAAATTTTCCTTTTCAACAGTTAAAGAAGAACTCTAGCTTTTCATATGTCATTCATTGGGACCCTTTCCAGTGACGCGTTTCGCCTACCTCATAGGCATTGTCAAACTGGCTGTACCGGGTCTACGGTGAATAACACGAAAAGCAAGAGTATCTTAAACAGCGTCGCTGTTCGACTGAAAAGCAGAAATAATATACAGGGTGTTCCATTTAAAATTAACAAAAATAAATGAATAAGTCAAAAATGGGTCACCTGAGAAAAATGAAAAGCATATCTGCAATATGTAAAAGAATTTGCTGTAAAAAGTTTTTACAGAATTAAAAAATCTTCAAAAATAAAAAAGTTATGTAGGATTAAAGAAAATGCAAGAAATTAAGAAACACGCTGTAGCGAGTAAACGTCGCAAGATAGCAATTTGCCGTTTTCACCAGTAAGTTTGGCTTGAAATGTGAGCCTCGCAAATGGGGTTAGTTTTTGTGTAAAACATACCCTAACATTATTTTTATATAAAAAGCGTCGAATTTGGCCCACCCTGTGCATTACAGATTGAGTCCAAATAGTACTAAAAATGAAAACAGGGTGAGCCTGTAGATGAGGGACAGATATTGCTGAGCATTGCAAGATATTTAGTATGAACGGTGATCTTTTGTTTTATTTTGTTACCATTCTAATTGTTAATTATTGTAATTTATTTGGAATCCATTCTGTGATATAAAGATTTGTTTGTAATGTTTGGCGATTATCTATGTACATATATGTAATATTATTTTACATATATGTAATATTGTAATAATTTAAGAAAATTATTGTATTGACGTGTCCTATGTTCCTGTGGAATAATTATGGGATAAATAAAAACTTATCTATCTATCTCTATCTATATATATTTAAGTATATATTGTTGTTAATTTCACTTTATATTGGGTAATCGCCCGTTGATAAATACATAAATAATAAAAAAATGTACAAAAATTTTGTTTTAAAAATCTTTACTTTATAGAAAATAAAATAAAATGCTAAACAAGCTATTGCATTTAAAAACAGTTAGAAATCACAGAACAACAGAACACAGAAATGGCAATATTTTATAGTCAGTGACGTATGGCCAGAGTTTATCAACTACGAGAATAGATAATGCACACTCCCGCGGCGCGTTTAAAAGCGACTTTTAAACAGTGCCGGTTTTGTTTTAGCCAGCAAGTCGTCGGAGGAAAGGCGGGGTAAGAGGGGCCTGATCGGAGCCGCGTCGTTGAGTGCATTAACTATTCTTTTAGTTAATAAACTCTGGTATGGCTTAAAAGAATCCAATGATGTAAAGAGTAAATTTGTCTTATAATTCTCTTTTACAGTATAAGAATCCTTTTGATGTCGGTGCACTGACCCCAGTAAAAGACACCATAACTGAACTGACTGTATGCAAGAGCATAGTAAGTGTTTAAAAGTTCCTTAGTTGTGAGAATATTTTGAAGGTTTCTTATAGCATAGTATGCCATATTTAATGTCTGCCACATGGTCCATGTGATTGTTCCAGTTCCTCCACTAACGGTTCCCAACAGAGAAACTCGTGGTTCCGCGCGTATGCATCCCTATACGGTCCAACTGGACAGGCCCCGAACTTCCCACTTTGTTCGTTCTTTTATCCCTAGAGTTTCTAGGTTGTGGAACCTGCTGCCCGCGGAGGTCTTTCCTTCCCCCAAATCTTCAAGTATTTAAGTCCCGTGTCAACAAACTCCCTCTTACCTCTCTTAAGACACCCACGGTACGTTAGTATTTAGGCTTTTAGCCTTCGTGGTTTGTCCAAAGATAAAAAAAAAAAAAAATATGGGGATCCAGGTAGATACCAAGAAATTTAATTTTTCAGTTTTTTAAATTGATTTGCCCTTCTGGCTCACGAATTATAGTTTGCGCTTTGAGAAGGTCATATAACAAGTTTCAGATACACTAACCATAGGTTTATTCTTTGAACACCATAAGAAAATGCTTGTAAAATTTCATTGTCCTTGATTTCAAGGACTCTTCTATTGTTTTTGCTAAAAGAGCTACAGTACAGTCATTCGTGTAAAGAATTAATGTGGGCTGAGATTGCTGTAGGAAATTTCCTAGATAAATAGAGTAAATAATAGTGGTGAGATAATGCTTCCTTGGGGAACATTAATTTCGCTCTCATTTGATATAGTATCACCAATCCTGACTTTAATTTTGCGACCTTCCATGTTAGATACAATTCACTGGTTTATTTAACCCCTTATACCACGTGCGTCAATTTTGTTTTGTAAGTATGAGCTATTCAGACAGTCAAACGCTTGAGTTATATCAAAAAGAAGGCAAGCACACAGTCAGACGAGTCCAAACCTTCATGTATAAAAGTTAGCAACTCAAAAGTGGCTGTTATAGTTGATAAGTCATGTTGTTCTCTGTTGAAAAAAACAACACAATCCCATAGAACCGATAGAAACCATTAGAATCTGCGACAAAAGCACAATAGATCACAATAAAAACCGCGATTTCTATTGTGCTTTTTTTCGCAGATTTTAATGGTTTCTATCGGTTCTATGGGATTGTATTGGTTTTTTTTTGACAGGGTTATACTTATTAAATTTTATTTTATTTTTTCTATTGACTTAATTATTTTAGTGCCGCTTACGTCACGACTTTTAAAATTTGATTTTAATATTAAATTTAATAATGATTTTTCTTTTGTTATATAAATTTAGGTAGGTAGCACTTTCTTGAGCAAAGTTTTAATTATAAAATGATTTTTATATAATGTTCTTGATTTATTATTAGCCTAATATACAGGGTGTTTCCTAACTACGGTACGAAAATTAAGAGGGTGATTTCTTATATTTTTTTTTATAAAAAGGCATTTCTAGGAATGTAGTCTGCACTTTCTTTACTGCTGAGCTACAGGGTGTTTTTTTAAAAAGTCGGTATATTTAAAATATCTTAAAAACGCTTCAAACGATTTGGATAAAATTTGGTACACCTGTTTAATGTAAAAATTTGGTACACCTGTTTAATGTAATAAAGCGCTTGTAAAGTTCTACCAAGAATAATATTATTGGGTCCAGTGGCGTCTCAATGGGTAGCACAGCCAATATTATTAAAAAAGTACTTCATTGACTTTTTATAAAGTTTTTATATTTTTTTCCGATTAAGCAATTAAAAATGAAACTTTTAAGTATTGTATTTTCGCGTAAAATAAAATCCAAAATTTGAAAATAAACAATTTTACTAAATAAGGCAAATGACGACTTCCAATAAAATACACGACGGCATATTTATTTTAAGGCAAGTTATTGTTTATTTTTTTATTTTTGTTTTTACCATGTTGTCTATGGGTACTTTTAAAAAGAAATTCAAATGGCATAATTTTTTTTTCTTGAAAACCAAACTAGATATGAAGTAAGTACAAAACACTAAAAAGTTGAATTTTTAATTGCTTAATCGGGAAAAAATATATAAACTTTGTAAAAAGTAAGTGGCGTAGGTATTTTTTTTCTCAATAATATTTTAATACAACTAAACAATGTTATTTTAATGCACCTAGATGTAAAAACATCTGTATGTGCATAAGGTTATCCTAAAACCAAGCCATATTCTTAAAATTAAATATAACCTAAATTACTAAGTATAAAACTACAATACATTATACACCAATTATAAGCACTTATTAATACATATGAAACAAACAACCCAACTATCCAGAACCAAACAACTTTTCAAATTGTTGACCATTATCACAAATGTATCGCTTACATAAGAATCTAAATTTCTGCTTATTTACCACAGTCCTGACAACATAGGGCAACATATTAAAAATTTTGGGACCAATATAATTCACGTATTTAATATTTAAGTTGTTGTGACTAACAGGAAGTTGTATTTCTCTGTTTTCATTAGCCCGTGTTGCATAATTATGATTTATAACAATCTGTAGTTCTTCATGACTGTGCATAAAGGAACAGACGGTCAACATATATAATGATCTAATATTAGCAATATTCAAGGAGAATAACATTCTAGAGGGATATAATCTATTTTTCTTAAAAATTATCCTTAAAATATATTTTTGTACAATATTTAATTTATACAAGCTACTATTATATAAACCACCCCATACAAGTATTCCGTATCTAATAATCGATTCCACCAATGTTTTATAAATGGTTATCAAAGTGGTACGTACTGAGACGCTGAGTGGCTGTGGTACGTACTGAGACGCCACTGGACCCAATAATCTTATTCTAGGTAAAGCTTTACAAGTGTCTTATTTCTTATTACATTAGATAAACGTACCAAATTTCATCTAAAAGGTTTTTAGGATATTTAAAAAAAATAGACTTGTTTTAGAACTTTAACGCCCTGTATCTTAGAAATAAAGCAAGTCCGGATATATGTTTGTAGAAACTTTTTTCATAAAACTTTTTAGCCCACCGCAATTTTTTGTTTTATGTTTTCTTAATCGAGAAAAACTAAATATATTATGCTAACAATAAATAAAAAAACTAGTGCTACCTAAATACCTAGATTTATAAAATAAAAGAAAAACATTAACCTTAAATAGCACCACTACAGTTATCAGGTCAATGAGAAATAATCGTTACTTATGAAAATACATCAATAGTGTTATACAGGGTGTAATTGAATTGATGGATAAAAATATAAAATTTCTTTGCTTAGCTGAAGAAAAAAAGTTTATATGAATATGAACATATGTCCTAAACGTCTTAACTTTTGAGATACAGGGTATTAATTTTTTTAAAAAACAAAAAATTGCAAAAACACCTATTTTAGTAAAAACTGTTATACTGGATATAAACCTTATTTAAATAAATATTTATTATTTTTGTTACATAATTGCTAATTAAAAATTATAAAACCTAATTTTTAAAAGAAAAAGATCCCGCAATGCTTCTTTTATGGTCTAAAAATATTCCATTAAGGGATTTTTTTTCTCTTTAACTAAACAAGATACGGAAAATTAAGGAACATAAAAGCAGTATTTTTATTTGCTTAATCTAAAGAAATCACAAACATTTTACACACATTTACACAGTCAGTGGTGTACCGCTTTTTTGTTGGAAATATTCTTTTAGTTGCCTCTCGAAACGCCACTGGACTTATTAAATGTAATTAGGTTAGTGATAAATTTCCCCCTTAATGCCATTGCTAATATTGCCAAATTAAAACTAAATTGGATAGAGCATAGTGAGGATATTTAAAAAGTATTTTTTTTTGAAATTTTAAGAAAGTTAAGAGTTTTAGGACATATGTTTATATGAATTTTTCTTTCTAAAATTAGCTAAGGAATCATACCCTGTATTTTCAGCAATTAATTAAATTATACCCCGTATATTTTTAAAAAGCCTGTAAAAAAATTTTTTTGGACAAATATACATTAAAAAAGCCCAACATTGGTAAATATTTCAAAAACGATATTTGGAAAAATTCTAACTCCGCCATTGCATTCTACGTAAAAGTTATAAAACACTCCGTTTTTACCTTTTTGATAAGTTATCAGTTAACTGAGATACAAGCAAGACCTGAAAATGCAAAATTTTTAAAATCGGAAACTAAGAGGTCTATGACGGTAGCTTCACTTCGCGAAAACCGCAAGGTTCTATCTTTATTAATAACTGACATACTCCGCAGTTGCAACCAAAATGTAAAAAACACCTTGTACAGGATAGGCCAAATTCGACGCTTTTAATAGGAAACTCATGTTTCTGTATGATTTACAAAAAACTAACCCACATTTGCGAGGCTCAAACTTTAAGCCATATTTACTAGTGAAAACCGCCATTCGCAATCATGCGTCGTTTACTCGCTACAGCGTGTTTCTTAAAATCTTGCGTTTTCTTTTATCCTGTATAACTTTTTTATTTTTAAATATTTTTTAATTATGTAAAAACATTTCTACAGCAACTTTTTATGCAGATTGCAGATATAATTTTAGTTTTTTCTAGGGTGGCACGTTTAATCAGGTTTTATTAAAACGTTAATATTTAATGTAACAAACAACCTTTTTTTTATATTTTAGTAAATTGTTGATAACCATGGAATACAAATGCCAGCTTCTAGCTAAAAGGGTTAAATTTAGCTTGTGTTTCTTTTTCAAGGCCATCTTTTTACTTACCTGTATACAAAAAATAATGGTTGTTCTTTACATAGAATATTACGTATTAAGAAAACCTAATTAAAATGTTTTTAGGGCAAAATATTAATAAAATAATTTAAAATACTAATAAAATAGGATTATTTTTACCCTTATTTGCGTTATTTAATTATTAATAAAAATGGTTTTCCGTCATTGCAGTCCATAAAAAACAAAAGTTATAACAAGATCGTTTAAAGTAAAACATAATTACTGTTTTTATGGCCTACTATCTAACCAATATCAGTCATAAATGAAAAAATATGCAATATCTGAGAAACGGCTAAGATGAAATATAAAATGTGAACATTTTTGAAAAGGTAATTTTTTACCATTTTAATAGTGAAAAAATATACGGGGTGTTCCATTTAAAACTTACAAAAATAAATAAATAAATCAAAAATGCACAACCCTAGAAAAGAACTAAAATTATATCTGCAATCTGCATAAAAAGTTGCCGTATAAATGTTTTTACAGAATTAACAAATATTTAAAATTAAAAAGATATAAAGGATAAAAGCAAATTGCAAAATATGCAATATCTCCGAAACGGCTGAAAAGGAATATAAAGTGTAACACATTATTGAAACGGTATTTTAATAGTGAAAAAAATACAGGGTGTTTATTCTTTTAACGGGTTTGTTTCACTTCCAAAAGTTACGTAAAATATTTTTTAATTTTTTATTACATCATTTTTCACAGAAAAAAATTAATATATATTTTATGGCAGAACTTATTAAAACGGCCCCGTAAACTGGAATCCCCTTTATTAAGTGAGATACGACGCGACGGAGACCGAAGTATGCCGAAGTAGGCGGAAGTATTTGAGTGCTTAACGCGTGGGTATGCGGGTTGATAATGTGCGCCGCACAGTGGCGTGATGCGCTTTGATCATTTGACGATGCCGCCTTTTTATAGCGTAAAGTGCACCGGTACTAGTGCTCTTTTGTGTATTATAATGTTGATAAAAATATAATATTTAGGTAATAATAATTTACGATAAAAGGAATAATGTAAATAAAATTTAAATTTTTATTTAAATTTAAACTGGGTTAATTTGTTTTGTTTATGCTACTACTAAAGCGTGTACTTAAAGTGATTAAATTTTAAAAAGGGTACTACCATCTACCACAAAACTACAACGTAAAATAAATGCGTTCTAAATAAGATTGCCATCCGTCCCGATATATCGAGACTGTCATCGTTATTAGGCCCTATGTCCCGACGGCGACGTCCCGATTTCATAGCGAAAAGTCCCGATTTACGATATGAAACAAAATATTTAATTTTGTATTAACCCCTTATCAGATTAAATCAAAATAAGTAATTTAAATACCTATTTTCAATTCTCTCACATAATACCAATTCAGAGGAAACTTTTCATTAATGGCAAGTCAGCGGACCAACGAAAGGAATCGTCGACTGTTGACAGAATCTGTCCAAGCAATTTTGCAATATCAGTATGACTTTAAAATGCTGCTGAATTTTATAAATATATTAAAACACAAAAATATATGCTATTCCCCCTCCCCTCACCGTTAAACTTAAATATACCAGAAATTAGAATGTCCCGACATTGGCTATAGATTTTATGGCAACCCTAGTTCTAAACTAAAATACTTTAACGGCTTAGAAGGCGTAAATAAGTAGTCCGAAGAAATGAATTTAATAACGAAAAAAGGCTAAAAATAGAGATCAGTAGTATGACGGTTATTTAAATATTTTTTTGATCTAACTACATATTAATAAAAATAAGTAGTTTTAAAATAGGCATCAAGAAATTAAATTAATGGGCAGAAGCAATATAAAATAGTAAGTATACCGGGTGTCCCTAGCGGGTGTCTCACCCCTATAACTTTTTATTTGTGAAGGTATCAAAATAAAATTTGATACCTAGATGTGTTACATAATTTGGCATTGTTTTACGTAGTCAATTGTTTTCAATCACTTCCGGTTTAGCCGCAAACGACCACAACTTTGATATTTTAAATGGGACACCCAGTATATTTTTACTTAGTTAAATTGAAAATGACATTCCGAGTACAATGACACCTCATTATTCATTTTTTGACATATAACCCCAAAAAATTTTAATTTTAAATTTTTAATCTAGAGAGCCAATGACGAATGCGATAAAACGGTAAATTTTAAACAACGTAAACACGAAAAAATAGATACGACGTTCTGTTGTTTTTATAGCCTCTGCAGACTCGTTTAAAGTTTGCAAAATCATACTGCTGCTCTTAAGTCAAATTTTTTAAATGGAACGAGGGTGGCATATGGGTATAGCTTAAAAGATAATTTGGTTTCCCCACAATTTGATACCACAAAATCAATATTTTATTTAAAAGCCTTTTACAGAAAAACGCAATAATTAATTATTTATTTTCCCATAATAGCATTCTCAAATAAGATTATTTAATTAGTTATTTTGTGTTTTTTTATTGGGTTTATTCATGACGTTATAAATTATAAACACCATGGCAAACATGCCACCTTCTTTTCCTTTTAACGCTGATATCACCACCTGGTGATGTTGTTAAAAGAAAAATAAATAATTGTTGTGGATTTTTCAAAAATGCTTTTAAATAAAATATCGATTGTGTGGTATCAAATTGTGAAAAGACCAGTTATCTTTTCAGCTATAACCATGAGCCACCCACGTTCCATTTGAAAAATTGACTTAATGGCAAAAATATGATTTTGCAAACTTTAAACGAGTCTGCAGAGGCTATAAAAAACAACAGAACATCGTATCTAATTTTTCGTGTTCACATGGTTTAAAATATATCTTTTTATCGCATTTACCTATTATAGAAATAAACACTAATATGAGGTTATTTAGCTGCTCAAATATCATTGGTTCTGTCGCAACGGTTTAAAAGTTATGATTGATATAAGTTTTTTTTTTAATATCAAATTTGAAAGTCAATATCTCCCTAACGAAACGCAATAGAACTTTTTTATATATCAAGGACTAACATTATTTTGGCTTACTCCATCATACCTATTCCTATCATTTATGACCTCACCTTTCCGGACACCCTAAATTTATATATTTTTTTATTTTAAATGGGACACCCTGCATTTTTTACACTTTTAAAATGGACAAAATTAATTTTTCAAATATACAGGATGGACCAGGTTTTCGTGACAAACTTAGAGGTTAATGTCAAAAAATGACAAATGAGGCGTCATTGTATTAGAAATATAATTTTCAATGTAAATAAGTAAAAATATACTGTGTGTCCCATTATAAATATCAAAGTTGAGGTGATTAAAGCTAAACCGAAATTGATAGAAAACAATTGAATACGTAAAGTAGTGCCAATTTATATACTATATCTACGAACCAAATTTTATTATGATACCTTCATAAATAAACAAGTTATAGGGGTGAGCCACTCGTTAGGGACACCCAGTATAAATAAATATAAAAAGAATAATTTAGGAATCATCTTTTGGTGATTTAATTTCTTTGTCAACTTAAAGAAACCGGTTATATCCACATTCTACAAACATTACAGAATTTTTCATAAACACGTCTTGGCGTATTCTATTGCAAAACTGTTTTTTTTGGTTAATAATAATAACACCTATTTAATTTTTGTCTTTTTCAGATTTAAAAAAAAATACATGTTTTCGGCAGTGTGCTCTTTGTGTTAACAAAAAGCTCGGCAGCGTAATTTACCTGGCGTCGACTTCCAAAACCGCAGATACTGTGTACCCTACCGGGAGTAGTAGTAGTTATTTTAAATAACGTCCGTGGTGGCACTACCACGTTGTCTATAAAGTGCTGTTTAATGCAAATAATGCATATTTTAGTATTTGGATACCGTTAATAGAACCGGGGAAACTGATGATGGGTTAAACATCGGATAACCCGACACCCACAGTACGTTAGTATTAAGGCATAAAGCCTTCATAGGCTGTCATAAATTCATAAAGATTAAATAAAGTTTTTTGCTCACAGCATCAAACTATATATCTTTTTCTTATTAGGATCACTAACCAATAAGTTTTGATAAATTGGAACCATTTTAGTTCTGGACTTGAGATATAGCGAGCCGAGACTAATGACCCCCATCTTAGCAGATCGCTTGAAACAAAAAACTCAAAAAAAAAAATAGAAATGTATAATTACTATTTTTAATGCTTTTTGTTTTTTAGGCATTACTGTTTTGGATGAGTTAATAGAGCTGAGCACCAATTTAATTCTTACACTAGTGTTACGGACCTAAGAGATCCCATTCATCAAAACTTTTTGGGAAGTAATCCCAACAAAAAAATTTTTTTGTCACATAAATTCACCACAACAACAATAAAAACCATAATAAAAATAACAAGGTATTCAAAAGATACCACTTTTTTAACATTTGTAAAGTGTTTTTTATCTCTTGAAAATTTGTAAAAGGACATGTTTATCCGGTTTCAGATGGCTAACTCCTCGGTTTGATTAACAAAGAATAATACAATATGATAAATCCGTTTTCGTTACCGTATATCGGTAAGCAATAGAATAACAAAACAAGCATTATTAGTCACACCTGTTTACATGCTGGTATTTAGTTAAATTGTCTCTTTTCCTCACATTGTCTATGATGTTATTTAACTGAACCGGTATACAGGGTGTTCCTTAAACACATGCTAATATTTAAGGGGGTAATTCTTGGACTCATTTAAAGAAAAAAACTTTATATGGACATATGCCCTAAACGTCTTAACTTTTGAGATACAGTTACTTCTCGAGACGCCACTGGACTTATAAAATGTAATTAAGTTAGTGATAAATAACCCCCTTGATGTCATCAATAATATTGCCAAATTTAAGCAAAATTGGGTAAACGATAGTTAGGATATTATTATTATATGTATATTATAAATAGATTTTTTTTTAAATTTTAACACCTGTATCTCAAAAGTTAAGACGTTTAGGACATATGTCCATACGAAGTTTTTTCTTCAAATGAGTCCAAAAATCACCCCTTAAATATTAGCATGTCTTTAAGGAACACGCTGTATAATATATTATAGTAATAATTCACGCCAAAGGAATATTTTTCATAACAATTACCAGTTGACATGTTGTATAAAACCTAGATAATATGTATACCTTTTTTCTCATTAAAACTTAAATTGAAGATATTATGCTCTACACTGGTCAGGCGGATCCATTTATTCTATGGTTTTTTATTGGGTACACGCCAAAGAAAAGAATGGGATCGCTTCGGTCCTGGTCCCGGGGTATACGAGCTAAATTAAAACTTTAAACAATCCGTTTTCGACATTAAACTAGAAAAAAAACACTTTGTTTATAAAGGTGTTTTGATTTATAACAGATTAATAAAATTTATTTTCCCTAGGATATCGATGTAAATACTAAATAAAGATTTTTTGAAGTCGTTCGAATAAAATTACGGTGTAAAGTGGTTAGGGACCGCGCGTTTAGTAAAAAGCCACCGACGTCATCATTATCTGCGCGAAGTCTCCTGTTATTTCCTCAACCCTAATTTAAAATGTTATTTATTTTTTAAAATCAAAACTATAAAATGCCTATTTTCTAGATAACGATACGAAACCCAACAAACCGCGATTGAAGAGAGATACAGGAGATTTCCCGTAGATAATGATGACTTCTTTACTAAACACGCGGACCCTACCATCGTCTGTCGTTCGGGACGAAGACGGACGCCTTGGCAACTGCCTGAGCTCGCGCTGCGCTGCCCTGTGTTAATGCTGCTGGTGGCGGCTGGATGACTCATTAGATCGTTCTAAAATAAATATAAATAGATACCAGGGCTATTTTAAAAGATATTTTATGCCTAAAATTGTACAAAAAAATTTTAGAAAATAATTAATGTGTTTATTGTAATTTTATTTATTTTTACAATAAATGTTATTGCTTTTTATCGCTAAAAAATCAAAAATTAAAAAAAGGTGGGTGGACGGTTTTTATGACCCCAACTGTACCTGCTTGTGACATTTTATTGCCAAATGGTATACATCATGTAAGCTTACTGTTTTAAGATCACAGAGTGTACCACTGAGGTTTTGCAGTATGATGATGAGTTTTATTATGATTTTAAAAGTGCAATCTCATAGCCATTAATGATTTTGGGCTCTGTTACTGGTACAACATGTTTGAGGGTTAAATGTTGGGGGATGCAGTGGAGAGGTTTTAATAATGTTATTCAACAATGTTTGGATGTTTTTTGTGCCTTTGAGGCGAATAAAAACTTCTAATTTTCCCAAGTATTTTAGCCCTGAACTGAAGGATCTTATTATTAGGAAAAGATTGCTCATAAAAAATATATGTCCACTAGATGCGAAGGGGATTATTTGGAGTTCTCAAGGTTACGTAAATTATGTAAAGATAATCACAAAGTGTGTCATGATGAATTTATAAGAGTCACTGAGGAGAACTTGGCGAGTAATCCCCGGCGTGTTTCTGGAGATACATTAACGATAAAAGGAAACAGACATCTCTTCCAAAATGCATGCATTATGAGGGGCAGAGCTTGAGTGAGTCTGGAGAGGAGATAGTGAATTTATTTTTCTTTATTTTTTCCAGCGTGTATGATAAAACAATTTGCCAAATTCAAATCTTAATATTGGTAGACAAAAAGATGTATCACTTAATGACGCTTGCTGAGGTTTTTCCAAGATCTGCACAATCTTCCTAACACTCTATCTGTGGGTCCTGACAATAATTCCAAATGTATTTCTAAAGAACTTTGTATATGGCCCTATCCAGGCCTCTTCAACAGATTTTCAACATGTCATTGGAAACGGAGATTTTTCCGGAGGTGATGGAAACATAGCTACATAACACCGATTTTTAAGTCTGGTGACCTGGAAGATGTTGGAAACTACAGAGGGGTGTGCAACCAGTCAGCTGATTCCTAAATTGTTTGACAGCTTGGTTTGTGACCAGTTGAGTTGGTCTTGCCTGAGGCTTAATAATTCATAACCAGTTTGGCTTTTCTGATAAAAAATCTACCACTGACAACCTGGTACAATATGAAGTTGACTTGTTGGACGCTTTGGAGAACAAAGTCCAAGTAGATGCAATCTATACGGACTTCTCCAAAGCGTTCGACAGGGTTAACTTCGATATCTTTGCTGGCGGAACTCTTGGCTACCATGATTTGCTCCACATTTGGTAAATTGGCTTGCAAAGTTTTTGTAAAGGGCTGAATCCAGAGTGTAAAAAATTAATAATTTTGTTTTCCTGGCAGTTTGGTCACTGAACAATAATCTTCTACTTAACATTGGGAAATGTAATTATATTAGTTTTTTTAGGGGTACGAAGAAATTTAATACATCTTACGTCATAGATAATAAAAAGCTTTGGGCTATGTAAACAAAATTAAAGATCTAGGTGTTTGGTTTGCGGAAAATCTTAGCTTTGCGGAGCATCATTAATAAGGTTAGTCTTGGGGTACGAGAATGCTTGGTTTTGTACATAGAAGCTGCTCTGAATTCTCACTTGCCACCGCCAGACTTTTGTAACTGCTCCTTGGTTAGGCCAATTTTTAGAATATTCTACTGTGGTATGGTCACCACAGTATGCTGTTCATTCTGATATGCTGGAGAGGGTCCAAGAACAAATTTTTGCGGTTTGCCGCATACAAGTCTGGAGTAGGATGGAGAATTACCACCGCTCTGATTTACTGAGAAAACTAAGACTACACACTACAGCATAGACGTCAAGTTTATGATCTCTGTTTTGTGTTTAAGCTATCTAATGGTCTCATTGACTGTCCCGACCTTCTGTCACTTGTCTCAACTTAATGTCCCCTCTCGTAATCTTCGGACTTTTAATTTATATTATATCCGCCCTCATACCACAAACTGGAATGCACTCACCGATGGATAGAGCTTCTTTCGTGTGCTGAACACCGTTGGTTCACGAGTGGATGTTTTTAACAGCACATTGTCTCAATTTAAATCTAAGATCAATCATTTGGTTCCTTAATAAATTAATACTTTACTTGTAGCTGTGATCTTTTTGTGATTTGTATATAAATATTTTTTGATCTGCCTATATGTACCTGTTATTTGTTAGTTAGTTATCTAATTGTAGCTTAATTTAATTTTTGTAGTTATTTTTCAATAATTGTAATAGTCATTGTAAAATGGGGAATCCCGTATACTTAATAAATAAAATAATATAATTAAAAAATTTAAAAATAAAAAGTTATACAGGATAAAAGAAAACGCAAGATTTTAAAGAAACACGCTGTAGCGAGTAAACGACGCAAGATAGGCAAATTACAGTTTTCACTAGTAAAATTTGGCTTGAAATTTGAGCCTCGCAAATGGGGGTAAGTTTTTTGTAAAAACATACAGAAACATGAGTTTCCTTTCAAAATCGTCGAAATTGTCAAAATTGGGTCGCCGCAACTTTCTAAACGATTAAGCTAAATATTAAATTTTTGTAGGTGATGATCTCAAAAGAATTCCTGTAGAAATGTAATTCTGACGAAGGCACAGAATTTTAAAAGAAATACCAAAACAAAAGGTATTCCGTAATAATGAAAATGAATTAGAGAAGAATGACATTTTAAGTGATATTAAAAAAATAGTAGATGAGGCAAATAAAGAACAGTTAAAAATATATCAAACAACATGTAAAAACGTTAGCAAGTACATTAAAAGTATTTAAAGAAACGCCACCAAGAACACTGGAAAATAATAATATAATCTAAAAGAGGAAGAAAAACAATAAAAAGGAACCAGCAAATAAACATATACTACCTCAAAAAAGCATTTTTTCCAAAAAAGTGGGTAAATAAGAAGAAAACATATATGGAGAAACCAAGAATAAAGAGAAAAATTACACTGCAGTGAATTTAATATTAAAATAAAAGAGATACTACTAAACATTTTTTATTGGTTACCCAAATGGCCATCTTACTGAAGTCCTTCAGCCATAGTAAATTTAAAAATTTTGAGTCTTCATCATATAAACTATTTGCTACCACTTAAAAAAGAAAGCGTGTCTTCTTAAGTTTGCACCATATGGAAACATTTTTTAAAATTAATTTTGCAAAAACAGTATTCTTTATAAGAAGCTCGGTAATTATCTAGAAACTAGTCGCAACTCCGATTTTGACCAAATTTGTTATTTTGGGGCGCTGATTACGAATCTGAAAGAATTTTTAGTCGGAAACATTTCCACACCAACTTTGATGATGGATTCGTGATCAGCGCACAAACCCCGTATACCAAATTTGGTCAAAATCGGAGTTGTGGCCAGTTTCTAGATGATTACTGAGAAGTTCTGATGTTCTAAAACCTAAAATTCAATTCTCAGATATTAATTTTTTGCAGTTGTATATTGATACGAGGTAAGTCAAAAAAATATGAATTTTGGTCGAGGAAAATACCTCAATTTTCCATAATATAAAAATATTAAGAAAAGATGTTTAGGAATAAAATATAACATTCAAATGTGCAAACTTGCTAATTTTCAAAAACCTTAGCTGCTTTAACAGTTCCTAAGCTTTCTTTACATATAACATTTCGAAATAAGTATGCACTAATGTACAAACTTAAATTTTCACTGTTAACGCATAAAATCTTTCAAAATGAAGAAGTATGCATATTTGAATGTTATGTTTAATCAGAAACATCTTCTTAATATAAATGTTCGATATTTTGAAAAATTGAGGTCCCTTTCTCTTGAAATGTACTGTTAAGTATTGTAAGCTGAATGTCACAGAACACCAATACCTCAAATTAGTTTTTTGTATTTAAATACCGAAAAGTGTACTTGGTTTCATGTCTGATAGCCAATGAGTCTGAAACGTTTCAGGCCCATTGGCTGAAACGTTCGGTTCGGAAAGTTGCGTTTATCGAAGCGTGAGAAGTTGTTGT